>JAITYT010001776.1:57840-72222 GCA_025433975.1 Liostenogaster flavolineata
AGGAGGGTGAGGGGAAGGAGAAAAGGGAGAATGGTTCCAGAGCGCGGCTCGCGCGTTAAGGGGGAGGCGTTTCTCTCTCTCTCTCTCTCTCTCTCTCTCTCTCTCTCTCTCTCTCTCTCTCGCGTTCGCTCGTGACCATTCTTACCGTCGCAGTCACACTCGTTCTCGATCTTCGTCCTGGTCTCTATCCCTCCCTCCCTCCCTTCCCTAGGCAAGCTCGCGTCACGGGAACGTATATAATTAGCAGCATTGTGCTTCCTCGGACAGATTTACGGGTCGTATCGCTACCGCGGCTGCATGCATAAGCGCGTTAAATAAGTATTTATCCGCCCCGTGGGGAATGGCGATGCCGACCGAGGCACCGAGTCGCTCTCTGTCTGATGGATTTGCCGCTCGAACGCCCGAAACTGCATTAAACGGCTTCGTTCGCTCTACCATCGTCCATCGCCTCGTCCACCACCACCACCACCATCACCACCATCGCCATCGAACTTCGTCGGTAACGACGCGTCGGTGAAGAATTCGACCTGTCCTTGTTTCTCTTTCGAAGGACGAGGGTCGATTTTTGGCGTCGACGTGACATACGCGTCATTGATATTCTAACGATTCACTTCGGAGTATTGAAAGTATACGCGCGATATGGAACGTACGAACCAGCTGATTGTACGAGCTCGCGAACGGCGCAAACACGCGACGGTTTTCTTAGAATAAAATGCGAAGTTCTTCGTTCGACGATTAAAATCCTCCTCGATGATCTTCTGTTTTTCTTATTCATTACGACCCGATCGGAATACCCAAAGTGAACGTATGACATGGATTGTATGGATTCTTAAGCGTAGCTTTAATCGCAATGGTTGTCTCGAAATTAATAAAAATGCCATGGCGATTGACACGTCGGTACCGGAACCGGTGGTACGTTTTTGATTGTCCCATCGGGCAGAGCGTGCCATGAGTTACACAAACGGATCCAATCGCAGCTTCTTTTTCGTTGATGGAATTAGGAAAAATTTGGAAAAAATATTTTGAGGAATATATTTAGAACATTTTCGAGTACAACCGAATAACTCGACGACGTAATTACGATCAACGTCGAACGTCTTCTGTTTTTTCCATTTACTAAATTGTTAGCTCGTTGCTAGAGTTCTCGTCGCCTGTAAACACTCAGCCGAAAGAATAAAACGTCGAGCACTCGAGCCGTTACCGATAAAATTACCAAACGCAGAGCGCACAATTTTCGCGCATCCCCGTTCGAAATTTCTCCCTGTGACTGTGCAGAGTTAAAATTTTTCTGGCGCCTTACGAGACGCTATTTAACGCGATACGTGTGCGTGTATCTCCGCGTGAAATTAAAGTTTGTTAAAAGGAGGTTAGAGCGAGGCATTACGATCGTATAATTTGCCGTGAGGAATGCCGTGACTTCTTTCGCGCATCTCTCAAGGTCACGACGTTATTGCGTTCTACTCCTTTACTTTTTCTTCTGTCTTTGTTTGCCGGTGCTTCCCTGACCGTGACGTTTCGCGATTAATCACGATTATATAATAATCGACGAATCGCGATTTTATAATATATTTCTATTTCAAGTAAATGACATAATCACCATCGTGATCGATGATCTTTTATCGAATATGTTGC
Source organism: Liostenogaster flavolineata (assembly GCA_025433975.1). NCBI lineage: Eukaryota > Metazoa > Arthropoda > Insecta > Hymenoptera > Vespidae > Liostenogaster > Liostenogaster flavolineata. The sequence continues at coordinate 59,473 of JAITYT010001776.1, forward strand.
ACAACTTCGGCAAGTCTCTCTAATATTCGGTCAATTGCATGAATTCAAAGTCGGAGAAGGAGATAAACAACTAGTAAATTTACCTTGTTTTTATCCTTAGCGCCAGTTTTGAGGAGTGCAGTTCGACGAATGTATATTTTAAATGTTTCGATCTTAAAAACTGTATTATTTATGGAACGATCCAATGCATCGCTAAAGGGTATGTAAATTGAATACGCTTAATCCGCGTTGAAAGACGATGGAAACGACATTGACAATCGTAGTCGAAAAATTCTCGAATTTTGGCAAGACGCGGAAACGAATAATTTTCCATTCATCGATCGAATTAAAATCGTAGCGTAACAAGACCAAAATCCTTGACATTGGAACCGTTAACCGACGAAAGTTCAGGACTAACGGGCAAAGGTAATCTATCTCGAATATCGATTCAAGTCCCCATTCTCCAATGAAAAGGCTTCCTCGGCCGGTGGACGGATTAACCGTGGGAAATGCGTGACATTCGTAAAATTTTGCTACGCTGCGTGTTGTATTATTACGAGCGCCGCGTGACGGCCGTTGGCCAAGTTGTAAATTAATTCGAGCTACGATACGTAGAACGAGCGATTATAAAAAATTGGCAAACCCAAAGCTGCCGTGGAACCAGGCGACATTATGCTCTCGCATCGACGTCGAAAAACTATGAGGATCCATAATTCAGAGTTTAATTTCGACGTGCGACGTAAAAACGCCACGCGAAGTTCATCTATCTTGACGATTTCGTGTCGCGCTCGCACGACGACGCCGAGGGTGAGGTTTAACGCGTGGCTCGCACCTACGATAATTAACGAACAAGCGATTTCGATCCTCGCTCAAGGCGATCGAAATTTAACGCGCCGTAGAAAAAATTAAATGCAAATATTCGCGATTTTTGCGAGAAAACGACTGAAAAAAAATCCAAGAAAAATACGTCAATATGGAAATTAAAAGATCGTCGTTAACAAGTTGACGCGTTATTTCAAATTTCTCAAATTTTTTCTTTTACTGTCCGATTACTATTATCCGACTATTACCACTACTACTGGTTGATCACTACTATTTTACTACTACTAAGATAGAAAGGAAGGTACGACGGTTGAAAGTTGAAAGGTGAGAAAAAATGTAGAAAATGTCACGCCTTTTATCGCCGCAAAAATCGAATCGAACGCGAAAGCAGCACACGCAGACCCCTTCGTGGTAGCTATAGGTCTTCGTAAACGATCGTGGCGACGGCAAGTCGCGATCTCTCGCAAACGGTAGCCCCGTCGACTTTGAAAGGGTTGACGGATGGTCGCCACGGGACGGAAAGACGACGAGTTCGGATCCATCATATTTTCTACGTCCCTGCGTTGGAACGACCACCATGACCACGCATCCAGTGGACGTCTGTCTGCCTCTTCCACTCCTTGACCGCCCTTTCCTCTCGCTCCTGCCAGCGTAATACACGGAAGCACGATTTTTATACCGAAAGTTCCATACATTTTCCACGATTTTCGAAACGTTCGATAGCATTCTGAATTTGTAGGATTTTCTCTCTTTTTTTTAGAAATTTATATATCGATCAACGAAGACGATCCGGAAATTTTTCTCGATTTTCGAGTCTGCATTTTAAAAATTATCTCTCTCCTTGAGTAATTCGGAGTATCTCGTTGATATTTACCTGCTTTTCAACCTCCAGTCTTTACAATTATTAGCTCGATCGACGGGACGCGTGGAGTGAAATCGTTCGGCGAAGACGATCCGGCAATTTTCCTCCAGCGACTATAAACTCTGATAGGCGAAACGAGAGCGGATAACCAGCGTTACGATACTCGGATGTGCGAGTAACATCAAGTAGAATTCTCGAATGAGGAAAGTGGGCACTTCATTTCGATCCGTGCAGTCGTCGAAAGAACACTGGAAAACGAAGTTCTCGATGGTAATGAGACTCTCGACCGTTCGAATAAAGTCGGACGGAATCTATCCCGGTAGAATGTTTCCTCTTCGTAGACTTTAATAATATCGCGGAATTAGTAGTGAGAGAATCGTTGTCCGATGACGTACGAGACGCAATGTAGGAAGTAAAAAACGTTCGAAATAGCGAAAAGCGACGAATGCGGAAGAGAAAGGAAATTTCGTAAGTAAAAACAAAATGGCAGAACGTCTTGTATTTTTCAATGCTGTTATTTATTATTTTACAAATATTCCGAACGAAGGAACGTATCGAAGCGAGAGTCGCATCGACTTGGACCCGTCTGCGACTCGTAGCGATTTGGAGGTATTCTTGGCACAATATTAAGCGTTCCATCGATATTTATGTAGTTAAGTCGCTACTTCTTTCAAAATTTGAATATCGAAGTCAACTTCGTGGGTGGAATATGACTTTTGTTACGATATTCAATCGGTACTGTTTCCTTTAAAATATTTCAAATTGATTCTCCAATCTGTATTCTTCTTAGCCATTATATAGAATCTTTTGAAATAATTCGATATAATTGTAAAACAATAAAATTAATCGCTTTGCGTAACATCGACCACGTGCAATTTTCAGGTCTACGAACTCGTCAGACTTTAGCACCAAAATTTTAATCGAGATGGGCGATGAAGCTTTGAAAAAAAATGAAACGTGGACAAATTTTGAATTCGTTATTTTTCTAACACGAAGAGAAAAAAAAAGGGGGGAAATAGATCCAGAGCGTCCCATTTTTCAGGACGTTGTCGTACAGTACGTCGCGAGTATCGTTTCCAGCCGCGAAGTTGAAGCCTCGTTAAGACGCGAAGGTTTTTTCCCGAGCGGCGGGCGTCGCCCCACGAACGATCGTTCAAATTGGAAGCGTTCCAAAATCGGTAAACCGGCGGCAGTCGTCCTTTGGAATCTATCCTTAGGTCGATTATGTCGTTCCACGGCGGAAGAGTATCAACGTTTCTATGTATTATACAACGTTGCATCATCGGTACTTCTCCTTCGATCGTAAATCCGAGCGAGCGAGTGCCTCTTTCGTTCCATCTTTCCCCTCACTTCGCTCGTAACAGCGCCTGACGAATTACCAATTTATCATTCCTCGAGAGAACCGTAGTAAGAAATGACCGTGTCGTATTTTGTATGTTTTATTTTAAAAAATGAAGTAGGAAATTTAAAACACGTGTCAATTTAATTCGTTGACTCGAACCCCTAGGCACGCGTAACCGAGCATCTTTGATGCAGACGCAGAAAAAACTGCTGTTTGAACATCCAGAGTTCATAAGTTTGTACGAACCGTGCTTACTGATTTATAACGCGATTGCGTTTCTTTCGACGAGTCAAGGAACAAGAAACTATCGACAAAATAGGAAGAGAGAGAGAGAGAGACTAGTAGCTGGAATCGACGTAACTAGGATCTCGCCTTAGCCAGATAGCGAATAGATACATCCTGGGATAACGGCAAGCATCGGAGAGGAACGCGGCGTATTTCCATCCCTACATCGGGCGGTTGGTCGGGCCACCATCGGTTTGTCTCATTTCCGGGATCCAATCTCTCGGCTCGGTGGTGGACCAACCTGCAGCAGCAGCAGCAGCAACGACCAGGACTAGGACGAGAACGAGGACGAGGATGTGGGTAGTCCTGCCATTTTGCCTTTGCCTTCACCAGCGCCATGCGTCCCCTTCCCTCCTCGCCCTCAGTCTGACGACTGTCTCCTCGTCCAGAAGCGTCGAACCTCACGGCACGCCGCCACCCAACGGCGGTTTGGAACGACTCCTCCTTTCTTTCTATCTTTATTTTTTTTCCTTTTTTCCCGTTTTTCCTACGCTCGTGTGTATCTTGTAGCTATCTTTGATGCGATTCCCTCCGTCGCTTCTCTTTCTTGGTTTTTATCCGACACGTAAAATAGACGAACTCTTTCTCGTTCAAGACCGTCGAACCCGAAGACAGTTTGGAAACACTCCTCTTTCATCGCTTCGTCTCTGTTTTCTCTCTTCGTTCCTCTCGTCCTCTTCTCGTCTATGCCGCTTTGTACTGCTCGATAGTTCTTTCTCTTTCTTACCTTTCCGTCTTCATTTTTTCCCTCTTTTTCCCCCTTTCGTACGTATCTTCTAGCTATCTTCGATGCGATTCCTTCCTTCGTCGGCATTTTTTTCTTAGTTTTTCTCCGTTCAGGAGCGTCGAACCTCCACGACACGACGACTAAATCTTAAGAAAGATTTCCTCTTTCTTCGCTTCGCTCCTCTCGTCTTCTTCTCGTCGATGGCACATCGTACTTTATCTCCTTTTTCTCTTGATTTTCGACCTTTCTTCCCACGTTCGCACGTATCCAGCCGCCCTTGCTGCGATTAATTTCATCGTCTCTTCCTTTTCCTCGCCATTCTCCGACGCGTAAGAGAGACGACGAGCACGACGACAGACCCGGAGCAGTGCGTGAACGCGTTACGCGCGATCGTGCCCCTGTGTGCGCTCTTAAACGTAACGAGAGAGAAAGAAAGAGAGAGGTATAATGCGACGGGGTGGAGAGAGTTAACTTTATCTCGTGGCGCCCAACAAGGCGACTCTCGCGTTTCAGGACGAGCGCCAAGTGTATCGCCGTGAGTTTATGCGAGCCGAACTGCAGCGGGTCGAGTTGAATCTCTACGAAGGGAGGCAGAGGGAGGGAGGAAGAGAAGAAAGCCGTTTTGCTTCGAGGGAGAGAGCGAGAGAGATGGAAGAGGGAGAAGAAGCGGATAGATAGACGGATACGAGGAGATAGAGAGAGAAAGAGAGAGGGAGATAGTCGAGTCTGGAGACTCAAATCGACTCGACTCGACTCGACTCCGGTTGGGACGAGGCGCAAGGGGAGGCCGGCTCCATCCTGGTACCGGTGCGAGGGAAACTTTGTCCATTTCCATCCCGTGGGGATCCGTCCACCGGCGCTATCTCCGACGGCACCGTAGAATTTTGCGCGCGATCGTGACGAAGACAACGACGTCGAAGGATAATTCCGTGCCGTAAAGAACCGAGCCACCGGCGGCTCGTCGACGGTGGCGCCGTTCTACCTAAGAAAGTCCCCGAGATAATGAACGCGTCGCCGAATGGAACGATAAAGGAGGATGGTGGGAAGGATAGGAGGGTGGAGGGTAGAAGGAGCGAGAGGTAGAAGAATGGAAAAATAAGTGGAAGGAGGAAGGTGTAGAGAGGAAGAAGAAGAAGAAGAAGAGAACGGAGGAAAAAGGAGGTTCATAAGGACGACGAAGGGAAAAGTAGGAAAACCAAGGAGGATGGGGCTAAATGTAGAGTAAAAAGTGCAGAATGAAGAAATAGGATGTTGATGACGGGGAAACGGGGGAGAGAGAAAAATAGGAAAAAGCAGGAAGATCAAATTGATGGAAGGTGGAATGTGAGGAGGAGGGAGTGAAAAATAATAGAAAGCAGGAAGATAAAATTGATGGAAAAAGGTAAAAATGAAGGTGGAATATGAGGAAGATGGTGGAAGCATAAAGAGGAAAAATAGAAAAACAAAAAGCCTTTTTTCTCTATGCGAAAGAAACCATTTAATTGATTTCCTTGATTCGAACGAACGATCGGTGAAATACTCGTGCTTCGCTTCTTAAAGATGCTAACTTCTTTGCTTAGAGAAAGGAAGTTCGTGGTCGAGTTATCGCGACGCCTCGGTTTAATGGAAAATCCCAGGACGTCGTCGACTTTGAATCGCTATGATGAGACGTCGGATGCGAGCCGGAAATCTCGTGATTCGTCGTTAGTACCGCAAGAAGCGAGTCGATGCGATGGACGAAGAGCGGTAAAATAAAAGTTCGAATTCGAAAAAATCAAATGGATTCACTCAATTTAATAAAATTTGCGAAAAACTGCAAGAAAAATGTAACGCTTTGTCTAAGACCTCCTGAAGAAATCGTAATCAATCAGATTCGATCATTGTACGACGTCGTATATTTGATCTATCTCGATTATTTCTTTTTTCGTGTTCTTTGGAACATTTCTATTCCTCTTTATTCGTTAATTTTCCAATTTTTCGTATTCATACTTACAAGATTTACGTTCGTGTTTCGTACGAAATTCTTACAGCGCAGAAACGCGATACGAAAGATATCGTTGCGTTGCGTCAAGAACAACGGTTTAAATTTAACGTTTACTTCGCCTTCACGCTCGACTCGTCGCGATTTATTCTCATACTCCGCTGCTCTTATATTCCGCTTATAACCCACTGCTACGTAGATAAGAAAAAACACGCTAAATCAGAGGAGATCGGCCGATAATTCCCGACGTTTCAAATATTTCTAAACACGATTCGAGTCTGCTTCGTGCCTTGGTCGAAGACGTACGTGTCGTGAGTTTAGCACCACGAGTGCAATAGCATCGGTCAAAAATCCTGCCTTCCCCCATCCATCGATGCGTCGACGAGTGATATCTCAAGCACTCTTCGAAATACTCGAAAAATTCTATTCTATTCTATAATACATCCCGATAAGTACGAAACCGTTCCAAACGTTCGACCGTTTTCCGAAAAGCATAGAATTTCGGTAAGACGCTTTCATTTTATTTTCGTTATTAAGAAGCACTTGTATGAACTGAAAATAACTTCCAATGACCGATCCTTAATGGTCAACGTTTATACTTCAAGATAACGTAAAAAATACTTATCGTTCCCGACGAATTACGTATCTAGAGCTATTTAAACGAAAACGTCGATTTTCACCGCGCCTCGATTTACGTCTGGCATTGCAAGGGTTAATCGTTTAAACGATAGTTAAATCTTTTTAGACGCTGCTCCACCTTACGCGAAACAACTTTTACATTGTAGACTCTTTTCTATCCTTTATGGTTTTAAAGTTATAACGAAAGAAAAAAAATATCGATATATCGTTGTTCCATACTGAAAGGGTTAATAGAAAATCTACGCACACGAGAGACCGCTCGTGATTCAGCAGTGTTTAGTGGGTCGTTCGGTTGAGCAAATGCAACGCACACGAGTCGATCGAGCGCCTGTGGAACTCGTCACCGCGTCGGAACGTCAGAGTCGGAGGCGAGCGGATTCAATGGAGCGCGGCCGCGCTTTAGTCCGGTTAAAATCGATGAATTACGAGACAGCGCATTAGCGCACTCCGCACGATGCTAATCAGCGAAATTTCCGTGCAATAAATAAACGAATGGACAGAGCGATAGGCGCGGGTGCAAGAGTAACCCACCGGAAAACGGTCGGCGTCGATGCGGCTCTCTTTTGCCGCATAAATCCGGAAAAAGCAAGTCTTTCTTTAAGGAAGGAGCGGCAGTTGGGCGGCGGGAGAACGACGAGAGGATCGTAAGAGCGCCGATCGTCTTTCGTTGCCTGGAGTCGCGTGATAGAACGTGACGTGCCGTGTCGCACCGTGAGGAGACACCTGCGTATTCTTTGCGCGAGTTCGTTTACATTTGGTCGAGTAATTTGAAATCTTGGATTATTTAAAGAAGAAATAGCGTTGATTTTTCAGTTTTAAAACTTTTAAACATGCACCTAATCGTATTTGACCGTATCGATGTTCGTTCAATAATAATCGGTTGATTCTTGTACAGTTGTGCAAGAAAAATAATTGTAACGATTTATTATTGATAACGACTGATTAAGGACCGAAATGAAAATGTATTACAAAATTTTTTGTTCCAATTTGATGAATAAACACGACGTTGCTTTCCGGTCTCTAATAAATTTCTTCGAGATTTCTGCTCAAACGCAGGATGGTTGGAAATGCAAGATTATATCACAACGGAGCGATGGTTTTTCGACAATTACCTAACTACGATGCCTCTTGGTAATGTCGATTTCCTCGGAGCCTCTGCATTGTTTTCTCATTTTGTTTTTTTTTGCTAGGTTCTAGGCCGTAGATTTTAGAGATTTTTTCGATCTTTTGCAAGAAAATCGACCATTAATCGATTACTTACTTATTTATTCATTCATCTAATCGAACGTATTTGTTTCTGCCATTTTTATTGGCAGAGTAGAGGCGAGATGCACAAGTGGTGTTGCCCATTTTTTATTTTTGGTTCCAACGATTCTCTCAGCGCGCTTCCTGATCCTACGAATTCGTTTGAACCATCGGGGATTGATGTTGGAGGAGAATAGCCAAGCGTCGCGAGTTTAACCCAATTTTTTTGCCATTCTCGAGAAAACACGCGCGCAACCTTTGTGGAATTCGTTATTATGATTGTCCTTATTATAAGAGGTAAGAAAACGAGACGCTACGTAGTCTAAACACTCGAGTTTAGGAATGCACTTGGCAACGAGTCGACAGTAGGTATGCCGTACGCTGGAATTCGTTTGTCGGACGAATTCCACGCGAATTTCGAACGACTTCGCTAATGCGTCAACGTGCCCGATTCTCTACGCGATTCGTCTTTTCCGGCGTGATCCAACGCCGCGCGCCTTCGATCTTTCACGAGAGACTTTTCCAGACCACGCGCGTTCCTCATTGACGTAACGGGTGGAACTCGTAAATTTCTTCGACTTTCAGATCGTTCAAAGAACACCGAACCGCCTGCACGCTTTGAGGAAAATGAAATTTATTCGTCGACGATTTTGTCGCTTATTTTTCATTTACCACGCGCTATAATCAAGAAACGTGTACACGTTTAATCGCGCCACTTTTAATCTGTTTAATCACAGTACTTGTATGACGTCAGAAACAAGCGTCTCGAGACGGATATGTACGCCTTTTGCAATCGAGTACCTCCTCGTCGACTATGTATATATACTTGTACATATATTTTTTTTAAATATATAAAATCGGTACAAACTAAAGGCTATCTCAAGGCCGGATGACAACTAAAAGTAGTAATAACAAATAATAACAACAGTAGAATGTACGAACTCATGAAGAAAGCATCGCAGTTGTAAAGTGTTTCGCCTCGCCTTTTCTCGACGACGTATGTATACGTTTTCCTGAAACTAGTGGCTCTTCGAGGATGGCGTATATATTCGTCTCGGTAGGGATCGCACAGTTCGACGATTCGCGACGATTCGTCCGTCTGACGCGCAAAACGCACCGAAATTTTATAATGCGCGTCGCGTCGCGGACGCTGCGCCAGTCGTTCGCGCGCGCATTTTATCGTATCGGCGGGCGTCGCGATACCGCAATGCGGCTAGATTTTGAGCGAGATCGGAGCGCCTTTCCGATTGGAACGGTTGCCTCGTGTCGCGCGTTCCGAATCGCGCGAATCAACGATCCGTGCCCTCTGCCCCGCGCCTCTCCACGCCCCTACTTGTCCTCGTCCTCCCGGCCACCCCCACGACAACGAGTCTTCCTTCGCATCGACGTCGTTCGCGGGATCCTCGCGAGGACGTAGCGTTCGAATTAAACGATCTTGAATAAGAAGTAGGATCGTGCCGCTCCGTTCTCGCGTCTCTTCACGATTTATCGAGAGCACGGGCTTTGGGATACTCGCGAGAAAATTTCACTCTTAATTTTATTTTTATTCTTTTTCTCATTTTCTTTTATTTCTGTTGGAATGATCGTGGATAGGCAACGATTCTCGTATATTTCTTTATTTACCTGGATACGAACTAAACTAGGTCCTTTTTCTTCCGATGTTTCTATTGTACTACCCTCTCCTCGGCCTCGTACATTCTTTCCTACTATCCTTCCCAGAGGGCGTAGCTTACGCATTTAAAAATAAATGTACCGACATTCTAACAATTTTCTTACACGTTTTCCTTTCGTTCTGTTTTACGTTCTTTTTCCTCGGAATTATCGCGAACGAGATCGTTGCGTTTCTTACGCGGTCTATGCGTTTCTCTTGTGCTGTCGCTAGATTTTGACGCGTAGAATTCATTTCCGTTGTCCGTTAGACGCTAGGAGCATCGCACGGGAGGATACTGTCAAAAATCTTTTCTGAATGACATAATTCAAGCAAAAAAATGTTCCAAAGCACGTATTAATCGGTTTTAACTATTTAAACCGTCTAGAAACCGTTAATAATACGCCATCGATTTGTGGCTTAGTAAGAGACCTAACGAGACCTTTAGATCGTAGTCTGGAAGCACGTAGATCCATTCGAACTCCCCTCGAGTATCGGCGAGATAGAAGCAAGGACTGAATCTGAACTGATGCGCATTGTCGCTGCGAATCGCGAGCGCTGTGAATCCTTCAAGAAAATAAGAAGAAAGACAGCGGAGGAAAGGTAGAATAAAGATGGATCGGAGACAGAATAAAGGCGGACGAAAGCAAAGGCGAATCGTCATGGCCTAACGTAACGACTAGGCGTCGTCCTTATCTCAATGACATTATCTCCGTTTGCGAAGAGTCTCGCGTCCATCTCGACTCCTCGGTTTCTCCAGCGAGCCTCGCGATACATAAAAGTATCGCGCTTAATGCGAGTACGAGCCGAGAGCAACAATACCGCTTCCAACGTGGCATAAATCGACCGTCGCTCTTGTAGAGGCGCGATCGTGCGTGACCGACGCCCTGCGACACCCAACGACGGAACGACTTCGAGCACGAGGATGAAGTCTTCCGATTCCTCGAGGCCACGGTGTCTTCCTGGATGTGTTCGGCTTTGATCGAGGAGGTTATTTCGAGGAAGCTCGGTACTCCAATCGTCTGTCTATTCGTTTAATTTAGGAATCTTCAGGGATTTGGGGTATATTTGTATTAGGTTGACAATTAAGTTCCCGCTGTTTTACACAAATTTTAATTTAAAAATCCTGAAAATAAATCGACGGGAACTTAGTTGCCAACCTAATAATTGACTGGACTCTTTGAATAGCTATCAAGAATCACTATTAACAGTAGGAATTTAGTTGACTAGCCAACTAAGTCAAATAGGTGTATGGTCAATTTATTTATTAGGAAATTATTTGATTGATATTATCTTCATTGTCCGTAGTTATGTACAAAGAGCAACAAAGAGAGATGGAGAAAGAAAGAATCTTTTTTTTACACAGGCAATCATAATCGTTCCACGAGCTAGCGACAAATAATCTTTGTACTTTATCCGCGTCGATCTTGAATTATCCGCACCTTGTAAGCAGGATCGACGACTATCGGTCACGCACGATCGAACGCGCCTCCGCGAGATGAGGAGGAGAGAAGGAGAGAGTCGAACATCGAGTCGGATCGAATCGGCGGTGCGCGCGAGGATCTTGGATCGTCATTCTACCAAAAAGGAAGTCGTCTAACAGAGTCCATCTTACGACTCGAGGTCCATCGAAAGAAAAGTCGCAACATTGTTCATCAAGATAAAACGTTCCAATTACTCTAGCAACAATTTTGGATCATCATTTTACCAAAGTGAAGGTCGTCTAATGGAATCGATCTTACGACTCGAGGTCCGTCAAAGGACAAGTCACAACATTGTTCATCAAAATAAAACGTGTCGATTGCTCTACCAACAATTTTGAATTATCACCTTACCAAAACTGAAGTCATTCGACAGAGTCGATCTTACGATTCGAAGTCCATCGAAGTCGCGTTCGCGCTCGTTTGTTCTCCAAAATAAGATGCCCATCTTCGTCGTATCTATCGTCCATCTACCTACCTATCTATCCCGGCATCCGTCTATTTATCTATCCGTGCGTCTAGCTATCTATTTATCCAGCACGGCCCCGTCTCTCTCACGCATCTGCCTCCATCTCGATTCCATTCTTCGATCGCGATGACGGCCATGACTTCGCGTATTCTTCCGCGACTCGAGTAAGTAGAAGGACGACGGGGAGAAGAAGGAGGAGAAAGCAGTGCCCATCGAGAACGATATCGTCCCCTCGCGTTAATACCGATGAAACGATCAGCCTTGATGTCGCCGTCGCGCTGAGATCGACGAGACGAACGTATCTTGCAAGCCGACGATCCTCCGTACCCGCGATGACAATGAGCGTGTCTTCGTTTGTACGCTCGATCGATCGATCGATCGATCGATCGATCGATGGAACGATCGTTGCCCTTGCTGTAATAATGCCAATGGGATTTATTGGATCGGCAACGCGATGGTTGTATCGTCGGTCGCTTTGTAGCCGCCTGTCGGACGTCGCGTCGGCACGGTCGTTGCACGTCTTCGATGCATCCGCGACCGCAGGATGCTCGGAAATGAATTAGATTTGTTTTCTCGTTTCTACCTTCGACGCGTATTTAAACGATCGACGTTGCCAACTTCCTCCGATCGATTCCTTCGGGATAACGCTCGCTCGGATCGTGACTCGACTCTATGAATTTTCTTTGAACGAAGATAGCGACTGTTGTTTTCTTTTTTCTAGAGTTCTAGGTTTAAATCTTTCTCGTTGGATCAGAGTCGCCGATCTTCAATGGCGAATTTAATCGTCGGAAGTTTCCATCGCTGCGCGACCTTTCAACGAGGCCTTTCGAAGTGGAAGAAACGCACGAATCGTGACTCGAATCTAAGAATTTTCTCGGGACGAAAATAATAGCTTTTTTAAAGTAATTACAAATTCCTTTTTATAAAACTGAGTTATCAAGTTCGAAGATGTCGAATTTAATCGAAACGAGAAAATTAAGCAAAGCGGCTAAAACGCAGGGACTCGACGATTCTTCGCCCTTAAAGCAAAATTAAACTCGGGAGTTCGACAGGCGCGCGTGACATTTATTCGTCCACCGTTTCGAACGACGAAACCTACGAGTGTCTCCCCTACTGGCAACGATGGAGATGATAGAGCGAGTTATAAGCGGCTACTCGTAAGCGTCGAAACGCGGCGTCGCGTCCTCCGGACGTCGGTTACGCCACCGTGAGGCTGAGGGATCGCTTCGACAGAGCGATTACGGTGGTCGACGTGTTCGAATGAAAAAAAAAAAGGAGGAACGGAAAAAAA
>JAITYT010001776.1:92453-107722 GCA_025433975.1 Liostenogaster flavolineata
CGTCAGCGATAAGGCGCACAGATACAAGCTTCTCGAAGGAAAATCGAGAGGATTTAAATCGTCGAATACCACGAACAACGACGAAATTCGAACGATGTTCGAGGCGAGTCGAAGCTTCATGGCGACTGGTTTGATTGCAAATTGCGAGAGAGCTCATCGAGATCCGGACGCTACCCCTCGAGTAGACGAAAACACAATTATAAATCAAGTCCATCGCTCGTTCGACGAGGAGAAGAAGAAGAAGAAGAAACAGAAACAGCATCACCACCACCAGACGAAGAGCGAAGCGACGGAACAAGAAACGGGTGGTGAACGAGATAGACAAAGACGAAGGCGAAGAGAAAGAGAGAGAGAGAAAGAGAAGACGATAAAGCGTCGAACGAGTGGAAGAAAGAGGGAGAAACACCGAAGACAAGAAGAAGAGAACTTCTTTCAACTTTTTTTCCTTCGTTCTCTCATACCCCTTTCCTTCAACGGACAGACCAAAAGACAGACAGAGAGAGAGAGAGAGAGAGAGAGAGAGAGCGAGAGAGCGAGGAGGGGCACCCAGATAAGGTCCAAGCTAATGAATGCTGACGCGTTGCTGCTCGATCCTGCGCCTTCTCGCGGTCACCAAAAAGAAGTTAGCCGTGCGCTCGCGCGTGGTCGTGTCGCGCGCACCGCACACGCGGGTAAGCCGGTGTGTGCGCGCGTACAGTCGCCCGTGAGAGAGGAGTTTGGTCGTTGTAACTCGAGGTAAATGTGGGTCGTAATGTATGCCGTTGACGGGGCCGCCCTGCTCGACGCCCTCGTCGACACTAAACAACCTGATGGACCGCGATATCCTGCCACCGGCGCGTCATCAGGACGGATCTGCTCTCTCGACTCTACCCAACCTAATGGTCGAGAATTGCCCTCCTAGAAAGCCATTCCCCCGCTTGATAAATTTAGAGCGGATCGGCCTCGAAAGGCACCACCACCACCAATACCACCAATACCAACACCACTAACACTACCACCATCATCATCATCATCACCGCATGAACGACGGGGACGATGCCGCGTTTCGTAACTACGATCGTTCCTCCTTCATCGACCGGTTCTCTCTTTCTCTCTCTTTTTTTCGAGTTCGACATCGACATTGGGACGACGATTTACGTCGAGTTGATTCGTACACCTTTGTCGGTCCGTCGTTTGCAAGAGGTCGATTTTCTGTTAATCGTTTGTGGACAAGGATCGAAATGACGATCGTTCCGATTTTAGGGCGATGTTCGTTCGATCTCGAACGTTTAGAAAATCAAGAGGATTAGGACCGTTTCGAAGGGTTTGTCTTTCCACGTGATTGTCTTTTAAGCTAAGTTCTCCGGCAAGTTTTTCTCTCTTTCCTATTTTTCATATTTGCATCTTCGGCAGTCAATCGATCGAAACGATAATCATCATTCCATTCAGGAGCGACGTCTTGGAAAAACAGGAATACCAAAATTCCCTAAAAGGATTCGACTTTGCACGCGTCGGCCTCAGGCGCGTCTCTCGTCCCTCCAGCGCTTCCTCCTCGACGAAAACAAGATTCGAAGAGGTGCCGCCGACTGGAGGACATAAACGTGCTGAATTACCGCGACGGCAGTTGGAAGGAACGACCGCGAGAGAGATAAGGGCCGGCAACGACCGAGCAACGACTCGGCCTCGTCGTCGTCCTTGTCCTGGTCCTCCTGCCGGCACTCGCCCTCCCGTCTTCGGCGATCTTCTCGCGCCCAGGGCGGCCAGGACACGGAAGGGCGCCTGAAATTTTCATCCTGCCCCTCCCCCTTAACCCCTGTACCCCCTTTCTCTTTCTCTCGGGAGGGCTCGAACCATTTACGACGGGGCCGATATCGATACGCGGTCTGCGAGTACCTTCCCACCTTCCCACCCGTCCAGCAGCCAGCTCGGCTAGGTGGCTACGTAGTTACGTACCTACTTGAAATACGCTGGCGTGAGCGCGTAGTAGAGCAGACCATAGGAACGAAATATTAGACAAGAGGTCCGTGGCCGAGCGGCAAGGTATTGCACGGCCGGTACCACCGCGCCTGGGATACAACAAAGTTGTGGCCGCGGCGATGATTTAGTCCCGGCCTTAATGGAGCTATAAATACTAGCTTTTCGATAGCGGAGGATGAGGATACACCAGCCACGTCGTGTACGAAACTCGCCGGGAGGATCCTCCTGCCTTTGGATTTTGCGTCGCGGTTGCTTCCCAGAGACATTGAAATCTCTCGTTCGAGAAGAACGTTCTCAGCGAGAGAAAGAGAGAAGAAGGGTAGAAGAGAAAGAGAAGAAGAAGGGTTCGATCGACGTCCAACTTACGAGACGTCGATTCTTGCCCGTGGGAACGTCCAATCGTAAGACACGATTCGAGGCAATTTCAAATTAATTTTTATTTTATTATACGATATATCGGCCAGGAAGGCTCAAAGTCTAACTCGAAGTATTCCAGGTTAGAAAGAGAAGATCGATCGCTTTTAAAAGCGTTTTTTGTTCCTCCTTCGGATCACGCGTGAATTGAGATCGAATCGCACCCCTTCCGCCATTTTTTTCTTCTTCCGAAGAACACGTCTATCGATAGGAAGATCGATTTCAGTCTTCGTTCAATTTCGTTTTTTTTTTAATTAATGAACGTAATTTTTTAAATGTTTTTGTATGTTATTTTTACGAAGAACTGTTAGGAAAGAACGAAATTACTTTCCGAACAACCTAATACGTCTGATTCGTACCGAACTTACTGAAATACAGATAAATAGACGTCGAATCGGACGATATTAGAAACGTTTCTATCCTAAACGCCGGGTGTAATGCCAGCGTCTCGGGAAAGTGTCCATTAAATAAATTTGGAAATACGGGGAATATCATTCTTATGAATTAATTATCGCGTGGAAGACCGCGCTCTCGGCCGTTTTGATCTTGCCGATCGTCGATGCGTAAAGCAATTACGTCCTTCGACGACGCGTTACCCGTCGAAGACACTCTTTGATGCACGATTCTCGATAGTCGGACAAATTGGTCCTACGTTCTTTCCCCTCGTATTTGAAAGCGACGAGAAAAATCCTCTCTTCGATTAGACACGGACTAACGACCGTTCGACCATTCGGTGACGCTCTCGACTTTGATACTTCGAGGTCGTTCGCACGATTTAAATCGAGCATCGACGCTCGAACGATAATCCTTCAAACCGATCAAACTGATTTTCCTTTGGGAAAGTGTATCTTCGTTTAAAAAAAAAAATTGTTCTTCCAAGAAAACGAATTGCTTACGATTTTATTATAATATTGTTCGTTTAACACGATTTTTTGCGAGAAGAATTTCTCCCCGTTCGATTAAAATTTCTTTCGTCTCATAATCGCCACGAAATCGTTACGACTTTATTTTAGTTCGGTGAGAATTATACTCGTATTTCATACTCGGAAAAATTCCCACCGTCTCGAAATCACCTTGAAATCGTCAGGAGTTTAATTTTAGTTCTATCGTTACGATTTTTTCGTAGAGAAAGTTTCTTTGTCCTCGCTCGATGAAAACTCTTCTTATGCCGGAAGTCAGCACGAAATCGATGTTCCATCGATAGGAGGGGAAAGCACGCGACTCCGCGTACGATATCATTCTTCCGAGTTCCTCGTCAAGTTCGAGCGTTTTCCACTTATCGGCGAAGCGCTCGTAAATATCGCGCGTCGAATATTACGAGCTCGTAGATCCTCGTACCGCGTTTTCCGCCCTTTCTGCCCGCCCTTCTCGCAGCAGCCCTTCCGAAAACCACCGACTTTCCCTCGCGATATTTCCGGCTTTATCGCATAAATGACCCGCATAATCATCGACGCCCTCTTCTCTTCCTTTTCGAGTCTTCTTCCTATTTCCTTCGATCTCGTTCTTCTAACGACGCTCTGCTTGCCTTCCAAGTGATCTCGCTCGACGACTCGACGACTTGGACCCGCGATTCTTGAATCGTATTTCACGATTACTACGAAAACAGGGGCATTCTCTCTCTCTCTCCTCTCTCGTCTCTCGAATTCCATCAATTTCACGATAAAACAATTTGCTATAAATTCATCATCGTCCTCCAGTGGATAAGTAAGCAACGAGGAAATCGTCGAACCGTGGAGCCGTATCGAGTGTTCCTCGTGTTGAAACGAGCGCGCGTACACGCAAGAAGCGACGTTATCGCAGCCAAGAGCCTCGCAGTTCTTCCACTTTTCCATGAAAACGAGCTCGTTCAAGTCGTATGTAAATTCGTAAAGCGGTGCATTTCGATCGAATATTCGCCATATACGCTTTAACAAAATACCGAAAGAAATTAAAGTGTGTACGCAAAACTGCGTAACATCTGGGTACAAACGATAACGTACGCGTATCCAACTCCTGTGTTTCGTTGGCTCCAAGATGTCACCGGAACGAATGAGTCTAGAAAAAACCACCGACTCCTCCTACCGACAACTTTTAGGAGCGGAAGACTCCAGCTGAAGATTCGACACGACATCGGCATCGTTGATGTCGAAGAGCGATTAATCGATCGATCGTAGGGAGTTGGACGTCGAAGAATTGGTCGGAGAGGAATTAAGAAAGGGACTGGTGAAAATGGCGGAAGGTGGGAAGTCGACGTTCCTCGTCTCGCGGACTTTTTGACGTTGCCAGCCGAGCAGAGGCGAGCGCAGGGTGGCAAGGGAGGGTAAAAGGGCGGAGGAGGCGCATGCTCCTCGCGCGGCACCGCGAAGGCACTCTCGGCCTATCGGGCTCTATTTAAATACACGTCAGCCCGGTGAGTTATAGGACGGGCCACGTGATTTGTGACGAACTCGCTCCGCCATTAATTACCGGCGCAGCATCTTTCCTCGCCTTTACTCCGGCGCGCGCACGCACACCATCGCCTCGAAGCGCTTCTCCTCTCGCGAGCGGACTCCTACCAAGACTCACTGCCGCTCGTTCGTTCACCAAAGCGTCTCTGTACTCGTCTGCTTCGGCTTTTTAATCTCTCCATTAATTGCTCCTCTCTCTGCTCCTCCTTGCTAACTCGGTTTGCTCCCTTCTTCTCTTTTCTTCTCTTCTACCTCTCTCCTTTCCTCCCTTCCTCGCCTCGAATACCCCCGGAGTCTTCGTCGCCTCGCACCAACCCCTTCCTCATCCTTCTGCTCCTCCTCCTCTTCCTCCTTCTTCGTCCGTCACCTTCATTCCGCCTCATTTCGAATAATTTCGTAGTCTTTGTCACCTCGCACCGATCCCTTCCTTCTTTTTCTTCTCTTTTCTCCTTTTCGTACCACCTTGGCTCCTATCGCCTTTCGGTGAACGGTCACGATGACCGTCAAGATGATTCTCCTTGACCATCGTCCGCCCATTCAGTCCTACTTTGTCTTCTTCGACTGGTGATCAGGAATATTACGTCGTATCGTGTATTTCTTTATCATTTGTATTTTACGTTCTCCTGGTAACTTCGATATTCGCATGATCAGCCTGTTAATTTTTCTAGTTGCTTTGTTTCTGAATTTTTAAGGGCTAAGCAGATCGTTCTGAGCGCGACGATCATTCTGGATTCTTATTCCGACTGGATTTTATTCTCGCTCAGCCTACGCGAGAGAAAATAAAAAGTTTCGAAGGAAATTAGGGTAAAGGTGCTCCACCATCTGCCGCCATTAACGCCATATTTTATTCTTCTAATTTTTCGCTGCGTGGAAGGTTCGGCAACGAGCAATTCCTTTATGGCCGTACGTGACTTCGACTAAATTTAAAGAAGCGTGTCGTTTAGATCAATCTGGTGTACACACGACGTCGACAATTTTATGACGGCATCCGCGTCCCTCGAGTGACGATATTTTTCCACTTTTTTTCAAATCGTTACGAATCCGAAGGAAATTTCTAATCTACTTGTCTGACCTTTTTCAACCGATAACAATAATGGCGAGTTTTTTCATTCGTAAACCACCAATAGCACCAAGCAATTTGGTATCGAATTAAATAAGAAAATCAAACGATTTTCAAAAATCGAAAGAACAGTCGAGGTTTTCATGAACGATCGATCGATCGACCGACAGTTGGTAAGTTTAGCGTTAAGAAGGACAAAACGAACGAGTAAGTGAGCGAGTAACTAAGTAAGCAAGCAAGCAAGCAACGAGCAGAGCAACCGAACGAGCGAGAATCACCGCGACGAAACCCGAGATTATCCCATTGCGATAAACAACGCGGTAACATCAACCCTTTGGCAAGCGCGTATAAATAGGCAGTCGAGTATCGTCGAACAAGGCGTCATGGCCGCTTGATAAAGTTAAGCGCGTACGCTTGTATTTACGTGCGTCGCGATTTAAATCCACGAGGAAACGGCAATCGTGGCGGACGTTGTACAACTTTCGTGGAGGAACGAGGCGAGATATGGAAGCCGACGGTGCGCAAGTTATTCCCGATTTGAGGCCAGTGGCGCGAGGAAAAGGCGCGATGTCCTTGATTGCGAGCTAAGGATCACCGAGACACTTCATATTTTAATGGGAATGCGCGACTGCCGGTGCTCTTTCGCGCATCCGTCGCATGCGCATGCGCGGATATCGAGACGCGGAATATATTTCGAGGGTTAGATACCACTACTACGGTATTGCTGTTTATTGCTACCGGTATCCATTAAAACCTGTTCGGCCCTTTTGCTAGGCGCGCCTGCCATCCGCGCTCGCCGCCGCGGCAGCGCTTCCCAATCGTCGTTTACCGTCACTCTGCCGATTACATAGCTGGACCAAGGAAGTTGTCCAAAGCGGCCGCGATTCGCTTGGACTTGCATCCGAAAGGATTGTCAGTCGTTAGACTCGAGAGAAGGGATTCGAGATGGAAGTTCCTTCGGTGCTGAAGCTAATCGTTTCATCGAAATAAATTCTGGATAGTCGTCATCCGTTTTCTCAGAGCGCGTTCAAGGGTAATCGAGACCATTTTGTAAAAAATAGGATTGCCTTTAAATCGATGGTAAAACGCGTGGAAGGTTACGACCAAAGTTCATACCATACTTTGCTTCGATGTTCCTCTTGCATTGGGAAACGTCCTTCGAAGTTCGCGGGCAATGTTGACAAGACGTTTTTCGTACCTTTCGAAATTTCGCAACGCTATCAGGGATGCGATGGATATCCGAGCGACAGAATTTTCCGTTGGAAAGTGCAAAGAAGGAAGATAGGGTGCGTCCTAAAACGAAGACGTTTAGTCGAAGTAGTCACGGATAAGCGTTTCGTAAAATGCCAGGAAGAGAGGGTTCGTAAAGTTCGAGCTTACGGCGATCTCCGAAGGTAAAAAGCGAGACCGCGTGGCTGGAGGTTGAGAGACTCTGCCGGGAATCGAGACGACAGGGAGAATCCTAAACGACGGCAATGGATTTGAAAGCGCTCGATTAAGATGAAGTGTTTATGACATAAGATACTTTCGTTCGCACGTACGTTAAGAGGAACTCCCCTGACTACATAAAGAAGACGATTTGAATACGTCCTCGAGTCGGCGATAAAGAAAAGGATACGAAACCGCGATCGTTACGTTTTCATTGGTCGAAAGAAAGCGAGAAAGAAAGGACGAGCCGTGGCAAGAAAAAGACGCTCGGAAAAATAAGAAGAGGATCGAAAGAAAGTCCAAGAAACGACGACTATGCTAATCCGCGTTGCGTTAAATTGCTACAGTTATCGCGACTAATATTTTAACTCGGTATATACAGGAAGCCGTAAGTAAACGGAACGATCGAGAGCCTTCCTGAGCCCTGCCGCGCCCTTCTTCTCCCCCCTTGCCCCTCTAAACGGTCAGATAACGATTCCCACAGCGACAGACATCGCGTACCAGCAGCTTCCTTCTCCTCGTCCTCCAGCACGCCATTGTAACGGCTGGACCGCACGTAATACGGTCTGGTCGAGCATCGTGATAAATCGGCGAGGCCACGAAAGTGATCGTAATGGAAGTTACAGGAAACAGCTGTTGCGATGCGTGTCGCGTTGCCAGCTAACCCGACCACCGTCTTACCTAGCCTCCCTCGATCTTTCTTACCTGCCTTGCGTACTCCCGTCTCCCCCGAGCACCTCTTCAGCCTTCTAGTTCCACCTCCCGATTCCTCCCTTACCAGTCGAGTAGTATGTTATTCCTAGGCACGCTCGGTGCACGCCGCAACAAACAACGCCGATAATTGTGATAAAATCTACTTTACGGCAGGCATTAAGGGTACACGCCGCTAACGCAACGATTACGAGTGGCAGGACGCGCTATCTTCGATCCCCGTACACAAATAATACGCGGTTGCCTGGACCTATTGGAGATCAGACGTGTCGCGGCCGCGTGGCTAACTGGGAAGGACTCTGGATGACCGTTCGTACGTCCCGGCGATAATTTCCCCTCTATCTCGGACTCGATCTGTTCGAGATTAAGGGAGGATCGTCTCCATGGCTGCCTTTTGCTGGATCCAGGAAAGATTTCGACCGAAGGAAGAATCTCTCTTCGAAAAGTTATCGAGATCCCGAACGTTTTGGAAATCGATCGAACACTAACAAATCCGATTTTCCAACCCCCGTCAATGTCGTTCATACGCACGACGCTCAACCTGTGGATCCTAGACTGGAGTCGCCATCTAGGTTAGGTCTAGCATCCGACCAATATCGACGATCACGTCTTTCGTATTGCCTTGACGAGACAATGGAGGAGTTACGACTCGGGAACGAAGAGGATCTTGTAGGCGGGAGGACGGACGGAAGGACAGACGGACGCGAGATAACGCGGTTCCGCCCGACACGCATCCATCCTGGGTGCCCTGTAATTATCCGCGTGCAGGCGGTGGATGGTGGCTTGGGGAAAAGGGGAAGGGCCAAACGAGCGAAAGAGAGACCAAGAGAGGCAAGACGAAGAGACAGGGTGCCCATAACCACGCGAACCATGTCGTGGGGTAGCGCAGGCCGGTCTAAGGGGCAAGAGCGGCAGGACGATGCTGCTACGTCATCGATGGGATCCTCCCTGGACTCGGTGGTATCGCATAAATCCAGAGGCGGTAGCTTTGCGCCTTTCCTTGGTGGGCTTCTCTCTCTCTCTCTCTCTCACCACCCACGTCTTTCTGTCTCTTTCTCTGTCTGTCTCGGCCTACGTTCACCTTGCGCGTCCCTCCTTCCGCCCACGAAGTTTCGAAGCATTTCGAGCGTACCTATTGGTGGTCGTTCGCACCCTCGTGTCATCCAGGGGTAACGAAGTACGGCTACGTGTTCCAGCGTCTCACGGTCCCACGATCTCTCGATCGTCCTGCGCGAATACTATTCTTACGTGTCTGACGATCAGCGAGTACCCTTGGTTGGTTGGTTTTCTCGTCTGCTCTAGGTCGCTTTGAAGGATCGCCAGGTGTATGCCACCTACTTATCGTCGCTGCATCGAATATTATTTAGTCGCAGGACGGTCGGAAGCACGTCGATGATAATAGCTCCACTGTATAGAGGCGATCAGGCCGTCAGGATGCACAGAAGCGATAGGAAAATTGTATTCCGGGTACTTAACCACGAGATACAAGATTCTAAGTGTACTTGATCGCGCATAATCGTCGCAAACATTCGAGATGCGATTCCAGGATGGCTGTCCAGTGGGCAGTTAGAGCTGGAAGCTGCTGTAATAATACGTGGCTCGAACGTCTTATCTCGGAACGCCGGCGTTCTTTCGCATCGTGGCGTAGTACGGAGTACGAGCGGACGATAAGAAACGCAAGCGGAACACGGTGAGAGCTCGAACGATCTCGCGGAAGGATTCGACGAATATCCTGGAAGTCGGACTGAATTTTCGTCGGTGGATTCGAAAAGGGAAATTTAATTAGGACGAATGAATTTTTCTAAACTCAAGTAACTCGTTTTATTTCTGTAAAATTAACGAAATTACTTTGTTTACCGATGAATTTTAGTCTGCGATGTTCTAAGACGCGAAAGTGACGAATTGAAAGTCCATTTCGACTTTTCTTTTATCCAGGCCAATTCTAGCAGGAAATTAATATCTAATCTAAGCGAAACAATTTTTATCCTTTCAAAAAAGTCGATAATTATTCTGTTTACCGATGAATTCTACTCTACGACGTTCCAAGATACGAAGCTAACGAATCGATTGTCTATTTTGACTCTTCTTTCATCCAGGCCAATTTCAGCTGGGACTTGCGCGAGGTCGCAAGAAAGCAAGGAAGAATGGAAGGAAGGCAGGAAAGACGGGCAGTCAGACGCGTAGAGAGGGAGAAGGCGATGGCGATGGCGGCGTTGGCGGTGCATCTCCGACGGCCTCGATCAACGATCAATCGTGAAACGGCCGCGATTATTTCACGTCAGTTTAATTAGCACGCGGCGCCGGTACGCCCGATAAAACTCAACGGAGAGAAGCAGCCTAGTCCGCTATCTCACGGGAATCTGATTTATGGCGAGTGACCATCGCGGATACGAGTCGACCGTCGGTGCACACCTACGTGTTCGCAGGGCCACTCGTGTACGTGCGTACTACGTACTTATCTACGTATGGACGTCTATACGCGTGTACGTACGTGCACGCGTGTGTATTCGCTAGTTGATGCGTGTACGGACGCGTGTGCGCGTGGATGCTCGCATCGCCTTTCGAGAATAGAGGGGAGGAGTCGAAGCGAGAAAGAAATAATCGTCGTTACAAGGGTGAGCGTCGTAGGGGTGCCAGGTGGACGCGAAGATGTGGTAAACATGACAGAAGAAACGTGGAAAGAAGGAAGGAAAAATGTGTCGTTGTCGAGTTGTAGATCAAAGGGGATATTCGAGGCCAGTTCTTGAGCTTGAAAGTGGCGCGTAGAATGAGCATTTCGCGAGAAAAGGAATTTTCTTGCTTCTTGGGTCGAGTCGACTTGAAAGATCATCGAAAGAGTCTAAAAATGGAGCGACGCTTTATGGTTTTATCGGTTTAGCTGCTAGCTTTAGCAGAACTTACATCTAAATCCTGCATTTCTATATCAAGGGTGTATTCCTAACATGATCGTCATTGCGTCGTCGAGTTCTGCTAGACGTTCAAGTTAGACGATTCCAAACGAAATTAGACGTTGGTTTGGTTGGAACGCGGATTGTCTCGTCCGTGACGGAGAACGTGTTGATCCGGTTGGCGACTCGAATGAAATCGGCTCGGTATTCGCGCGGATTTTCGTTTCGAAGAGCGTCGGTAGATTCGACGGTGTTGTTCGAGTCGTTTACGCAGGCATTCCTCGTGGAAACGGGTCGCGAGCACGGGTAAGCGTTCGTTAATGCAGTCGCGCAGGTTGACCAGGTTGAAGAACGGCAACAGATCAAAGAACGAAGGCGGATTTGCGAGCGCGTTAGCGGGAGCCACTTTTCACTATGGCGGCTTCTCATTAGCGATCGATTAACTTGCTACAAAATACGCTCGTTTACGCAATATAACGAGCACGCGGTAGGTGTATCCAGTCCCGACGGTCGTTCGCGTAAATTAATCGTTCGGTTCCCGTTGAAAGGTCAATTCCAACGGTCGCTAGTCGCCTCGGCTGGTTGAGAAAAATCGGATTTTCGTTTTTACCGTGACGTCGTTCTCCTCGTGGCGTCGATCGCGCTCACCGAGATCGTTAATCGCGCTCGAGACTCTCGATTCAGTCGACGGAAATGCGTCGGGCGTCGCCGAGTCCCTCGCGAAGTCATTGGTGAAGGGACAACTCGGAAAAACGCGTATCGAAACGATCTCGGCCATAAATCTACGATTAATAACGCGTAGTCTGTTTCTTTCGCTCTTCCGAGCTCCGTCCGACGTTGACGTTGCATCAGGCGCAACGAGTTTCGTGTGCGAAACTCGTCGTCTTTCCATGGGCATTCCGTTCGTAAAGCGTCGAATAAATCTTCGTTTTCTCCTCTTTTTAATCGAATTCCCCCATAAATACTCCATTTACGATTTTAACGCAAATTGATTGAAAATTTGCGCTCGCGCCTTTGTTCGATCGCTTATAAACGAGGGAGAGGAATTTTCATTCAGACCGAGTACGCAATTTTCATGGAAAATACTTCCACTCGTATTTAATATCGAGCTTCTAAATATTTTATTTATTCGATCTTGCGTCTATGTAGATCGTCGTGGACTCCTTAAGCACGGATCGACTTATCGATCGAAATATATCTGTTCGTAGATCGTCGTGTTGAAAATGGCGCAGCATCGTCTTGAAATACCGCGTCGTAGCAAGTACATCAGGATGATGCTTTTCGGCGATCCTAAGTGTTACCGTGTTTATTTTAGGGATAAAATATTCCACTAAAATCGTGACGTGAAACGAGCTGCATACGTTTACATATACAATCTCGATGGCGTACTTTACATTCATGACGGACACGCTAACGCGCTCGTCGGCGTGATTCGTGCTGGTACTTGAACTTCGCTACAATTACTTGCGAATCGATTTCCTTTAAGAAAGCAACAAAGATTTTTCGTTCAATGATGTACGCTCGTATGTTTACATCGATGTGTCTGAGACACGGTAGCAACGATTTACATGGAAAATAGGAAATGTATTATTTGGTCGTGCGATATGACATGCCGGATTATTCGAAGAAGAAAAAGCTGATCTTTAAATTCAAGCAAATATTTTATCAATTAAATTCGACCGTCTCGAAGATTTTTCTTCCTACAATTAACATTATCGACGTTTATCATCGATCTCGTCGTCGATTTTGTCAAAAAATAGTCTCACCAAGATAGTCGCGTAAACGATGTTTTTCCAATCTTCGGCCCTCCGTCGTCGTTACCCAGCGCGCCATCTAACGGCCACGTGACTAACCAACAAAATCCTTGGCGATCAATGCGTCGTCTAACGAAGTACTCGAGATCCGTGAACGCGTTTCGCACGATCGATCTGTAGATCATCGCCCGAGAAGCCCAAGTAGTCAGGTCGTCGCGAACGTCATTCCTCCGTGATAGGCCAGAAGAACAGTCTCCACTGTCCTCATCGTACGGCGACAGCAGCGAGGAAAACGGGATTTTATTAGGAATAATTTTCTCCTAAATTTTGGGCGTATCAGAAGCGTCACGAAATGGGGTCGCATTAACACATAAAACCGGACGATCGTGGGTGAATGCTTGGCGGTGAATCAAAAAGCCGACGTTATTAAGACGATCGTTCAACCTTCGTCCGAGATTCGTGTCACCGATGAATTGTAACGTGACGTCCACGTCGACGTCATATTATCCAACTTCATTGAAAGGATATTCCAAATCCAGGTGCACACGTACAGCCTCGTGATCATCGTCGAATAAGGAAGGAACGTGTTCGATGGAACTTACGTTAGAGATATTCCTCGACGTGACACTATTGACGTCAATTTTAAACGCAACGAACGGACGTATCGGAATAATCCCCTCGGTGAACTCGTTAACACGTCGGTCTTGCATCATCCGTCTGCGAGTTCGCCAATAATTAACGTCTTCGTTCCGGCGTGGGACTTCATCGAATATCGACGATCTGGGTACATCAGCGCTACGCCGCTAGATCGATCGAATGTCGACAAAAATCATCATCGTTGCTCTTTGGTTCTCGAAAGAAGCGATCGACGCCTGTCAGAGCGATTTATCTCGAATTTGTTTATCGACCTGAGCGCGATTCGACGCTATATGCAACACGGTTATCAAATTTTTTCGTTCTTACTTCTTTAAGATACTTCGACAAATATCCGCGCCTCAAACTGGCTCGTACGACCTCAAACTCGCTCATATGATCCGAATCTAGCTCATCGTCCACAGTAAAATTCAACGAGAGAGATAGAGAGAGCGGCGACTCCAAAAATGACCAATACCGTTTCTTTCACTTTTTAGGATATTTTGACAAATATTCGCGGCTGCTCATATAATCTCGAACTAGCTCGTACTATCTCAAACTAGCTCATTCGATCTCAAACTAGCTCGTACGACCTCAAACTCGCTGTATGATCTCAATCTAGCTCATCGTCCATAGTAAAATTCAACGAGAGAGAGAGAGAGAGAGAGATGCGACTGCAAAAAAGACCAATACCGTTTCTTTCACTTTTTGCTGGTGTGACCTCAAACTATCTCGTCGTCCTCGGTAAAATTCGGCGGCGCGATCCACATGGTGAGATCCAAATTCGTCCGTTGGAGAGTCGCGTCGACTCAGGACGACTGTCTTTAATCGCACTTTTATCGGCGTGACTACCGGTATCCGAACTCGCGAGACTGGCTCGCCCTCCGCGATTGGTTCGCGATCGTTTGTACTCGTTTCTACGTACATAATGGTTACAATGCATCGGGGTCTCGACCTGCCCCCCTTCCGCTCTACGTTCTCATTGTAATGCACAAGTGCGCGGGTCGCGATCTCCGGACCCCTCCCCTCCCCCCTCCTCGCCGCCACTCTTCCCTCGACACGCCGCCAACGAACCGACCTCCGAGTTACGTCCTTCGTTGCTGTTCTCTTCTCGAAGGATCAGGTTCACCGACCGCCCACTTGTTGCCCATCATTTTTTCCTACCGACTCCCTCCGCGTCCCTCTTTTTCTCTTCCGCGGAACCTTCGACCCCACCCCGGGCCAGCGATTCCCTCGGTCCACGACGCCATTCCAGGACGTCCGAACGATGAGGGGAAGAGGACTCTCGCGAACTTTCGATAAGATTACCGCGAGAATTTTTCCTCTGCGAGGGTCACTCGCCCCGATACCGTAATAATCGCGGTTATATCACGCTTTCTCGCACCACCGGCGATTTTCCTCGAAGAAACCACGCGATTTGCAGCTTCGATCGTGGTCCGACTCGAATTTCTCGGGTGGTTCGCTCGATCTAACGCTAGGTTCGCACGGTTTCCGTACGTCGTTTATTCCGAAAGCCGGTTCGACTTAATTTCAAGGGTTTTTCGGGGGTAACTTGAATTTTTGCGCCTCGAAAGCTTGCGTTCGCGTGATAAAGTTTGTTTAACGGTATTTAACGGATTGTATTCGCCGAAGTTGCGTCATCGATTCGAAATAAAAAAGAAATGGTTGTTCTACAAATAATGCGGCTTTTTCAATTATATGACCTCAACATCGTACGGGGAGGGGATAACTAACCGCATCGACTCGCTATAAAGGTAGGTAGTAAATTAACCTTGTTACACAGTTTTTCATGAAGATTTATTTAATTCAATATTACAAAATTACTTGAAATGCCAATGCGACGAGTCATAAAATAGTTAAAATGGATCCACTCGAGTCATCCTCCATTTTTTAACGTAGAAGGGGCGAGACGACTGCTGTGAATGATCGAGTAAGATCGTGCTGGACGGAGTTCCTTTCTTTCCTTCTTCGTTTTTCCTCTCTCTCTCTCTCTCTCTCT
>JAITYT010001776.1:200921-230448 GCA_025433975.1 Liostenogaster flavolineata
TTCGTTTAATGTTACCGCAGTCAAGCCTCGGAGAGATTATAATAATCTCGGTTTACGTAGCGTCTCTCAGGCTGGTTAATTTGAGGATGAAACTTCCGCCTGTGGGATCCGCGACTCTTCGAGCTTCTCTTCGTCCTCTCCTCCGTCTTTCTCTTTCTCTCTCGTCCCACTGACTTCTCCCACTCGCGTCTCGGGTGTGTACGCGTCGTTCCAGACACCCTCCTTCTTTCCTACCGGTCGCCCTAAACAGATTCGCGAGCTCGGAGTCGCCTTAATCCCTCGTAAACTCGCGAAATTCGGCTGTAACCCGAATCAAGGGAAGATTATAAGAGCTGGTGGCGAATAAGACGCGATGTGCGACGTGACGTACGTGCGGACTTATCCAAGTGCTCGATATCGTGATTCAGCCATTCGATGCTCTCGCCTCAGCGCCTGGCTTAAAATCGACTGGTGGAGCGAGATTCTCGTTCTTCAGACTTTCTATGTTATTCGCGCGAGCCATTTTGATCAACCCTTTGCTTTCGAAATCTTTTGGGCTGGAGCGTACCGATAATTCGCGACGATTTGGTATATTCACTTCACCGAAAATCATTTTACCGACTCTATTTGCATCAATGACTTTCAGTAGAATAAATGCAGAAACCGGAAAGATTTATTGTATCGCATACTTGGTTCGATAAAGTTCATTCGAACATAAGAAAATGTTGTGTGAAATTTACTGCTGAAACGTGCAATACTTTTTCCCCAAGCTAATACATTATTCCATTGGCAGCAACGCTTCGAGTTTCTAAGAAATCAAACCTAAATAAGCATCGTCATCTCTCGAGTCGCCTTTCGATCGCGAAGGGTTAAAATTATAAGAAATCAAATTAGACCGAATTAAATTAAAATCGTGACTCGAGGAAGGTTCTTCTACTTTCTTTCGGGATCTTTCGGGGAGTCGGGATAAATTCGGTCATTGTCGACGCTTTGCCCGATCACGATGACCGAATGCAATCAGTTTAGCTCGAAGTTCGAGAAAGACTCGCCGCTACGAGTAAGAAAGCTTGGGACGATCGATGAAGCGACATTCGTTTAATTTTCGCTCGTGGAGCTCGACGTGATTCCGAATAAGCATCTCTTCGGCGCGCTTCTCGCGAACTCTTTGTGCTCTTAGTTGCGAAGGAAGGAGCGGTAAAATCCAAAGGCTCGCGGCGCCTCCCTCCCATTAAATCGCGGAGTCTGGAAAGACAAGGAAAGTTTTTCCATCGACGCGCCGTCTCCCACGAACGTCCGTTTAATGTAACGCAATTATTTCTCATTGCTTCCTATACCCGTTAAAACCGTGAAGTATCGATTGAATTTACTTTAACGACTACGAAGAGACAGGGGCATCCGAAGTAAGGTTCCTCAAAGAGAGGGGGAAGGGAGGTTTGCGAGAAGCTCGCGCTTCGTTCGAGCGAAAAGAATCGCGATTAAACACAAAGCAGGAAAAGGAGCGTGAAAAGCTTCTGTATGGGTGATGAGGTGACGACAAGAAGAAGAAGAAGAAGAAGGAAAGACAAAGACCAACTGGAAAATCGCGAGGAGGGGTGGAGGAGGGCAATGAAAAGCGGAAGGGGAAGAAGAGAGAAAAGGGGAGAAAAGAAGACAAGGAGGGAAACTCGTGGTCGAAAACGATGGCGATTCCGGGGCTACGTCTTTCAGTTAGCGGGATTTTCGACGAGGCATCTTCCATCCCCTCTCATCCTCTTCTTTATCCCACCTCGGGTTTAAATCACGGGCGCCCTCATAATTTCCACGAAGTCAAACAAAAGACGCGTATACAATGGGGACGTGGCAAGGGACGAGGCCGGTCCTCGTGTCAAAGGAAGCGCGCCGCTTAAAAGTTTAATTCGCTAATTGAACCCGCGACGTGGCCGACAATAACTGCGCAAATAAACTCACGAATATTTTTCAGCCCGTTTCTTCGTCCTCGCCCCTCGCGCTGTCCCGTTTCACCCTGCCCCCGTGTCAAAGGAGAAGAACAAGGAAGATGAGACGACGAAGGCGTCTTCGCCTTTGCGCGATGTGAAAAGTTCTTTGCTACCTTATTTCTCTCTCTCTCTCTCTCTCTCTCTCCCTTCCTCTGTATTTCGCGAACGACGTCGTTTGCGAGTTCGAGCGAAAAAAGATAAATAAATTAGTAACTCCTTGCCGATTCTCGCACCGACGCTATTACCTTGGAATTTTCGCGCCGCGGAATGAAAAGTACGCGGAAAGTTCGCCGGGAAAAATGGCGAGTTTGTCGTCGGCCTCGTCGTAGTCGCCTTTCGTCGGTGTGCTTACAGTCCGGCTTCGTAAATTCGCTCCATGTCCTGAATGAATCCAATGGATTCGAAGGACTTTGTCAGTAATGCTCGCTTGATTCTCGCTCACAATTTTCATGGTTTAATATTGCGACTAGAGAACGATGGTACTGATAAAACATTGAAACTGAAGGGATGATCGAATAAACTCGGTGACGTCATTTTACGAATTCGGTCGATCGAAGTGAATTACGAAGGTATGGAAATATGCAGAGAACGATATCGAATGCACCAAGAGGCCCAAAGTCGCACCTAGGATTCCTCTACCACCTACTGAGGTCTGGCAAACGCTTCGTACCCGCGCAACACACCCACGTGGACCTTCGATTGCCGCAGCACGTTTGCGCACGCAAGCCGCCAAAGAGTCAACGACGCGCTACGTTTCCCCTCCTTTTTAAAAAGAAGAGACGGAATAAAGAGCGTAGTGTCGATCCGAGCGACGAATCCGCGTGCGTGAACGCGTACCTACGAATTTCGTATGCGCGATGGCGAAAAATCGTGGGAGAAAACGTAGGGATCCCCCCTTCACCCTTTTCCGTTTCTTTCCTCGTATCGTCGTTCGTTCCTCTCGACGAAGCCGAGTCACGAAACTCGAAACTCCGACGTAGAACAAAAGAGACGATCGCGTCTAGACGCGGACGAACTTTCCACGATGAATATTTCGCCGAAGTAGTTCCGATCTCTTGACGAGTAACGACGATTTCGTTCGACTTCCTGCACCATGCTCGCCAAGCCGAAGCTAGGCGAAGGGTGGAAAAGAGACGGGAGGGTGAAGGAAGCGGCAGAACGAGAAAGACAGAGACAGACCTAGAGAGAGAGAGAGAGAGAGAGAGAGAGGGAGACGTCGTCGATACGGCGCATATCGTCCGTTCGTACTTAGGTACATCGCCGGGACGTTATCAGGAAAGTTTTGGAATTTGAAATCGGCCGTTTTCCCCCTACCCCTCCCTCGCGTCGCAGCATCAACCAGCAGCGTCCCTTTTTCGTTGGACGATTTCGTACGAGCCCGAGTGCGGGTCGTCGCTTCACGGTGCCAGTTTGACGTGATTCTCCTGTTTTTCTCCCTCTTGCTCCGAATTGAGCCATCGTCCTTCTCGGATGTCCTCTCGGCCATCTCTTTCTCGATCGTCGTGCATTTTTGTCCTTGTTCTTCTCGTTTCCGTCGTCTTCGAGCTGCTCGACGTCCTTTGATAGGGAACCACGAGTCGTACGAAAGATATTCCAGAGACTACGAGGTCGTCATCGTCGTCGTCGTCGTCGTTGTTGGGGAAGACTCGACGCTCCACAGGCGTCTTTCGGTCCATTGGCCCGGCGGAATGACGTGCATGGATACGTCGAAGTCGTACCGTTCGTACGTTCGTTCGTTCTGGACGACGGACGATGATTTGTGGCGGATCTCGGACCGCGTGCCGTTTCCTGATTTTTATGTAAGAGGAGCGCCGCGACGCGAGAAGACGGCGCCCCTACATCTCGACTCCCAGACGATCGTAAATTAAAGAGCGGGAGGAGGAGAGCTGCACGCCTCGTTCGTGCAGCCTCCAACACGGCTGCGTTGTGTTCGATGTTCGCGAAGCATCGCCTACGAGGTCGTCCTCGCGATGGTTCTCCGTGATAGGTCTAACTGATCGTGAATCGGCATCCAATAGGTAACCCATGGGTTAACTATTTGAGATTTGGATTTTGGCGTTGGATATGATCAGCCTTGTTGAGTTATCGTTGGATCGAAGAGCGTCGGAACAGGCTTTCTGTCGACATATACCGAAATATCGCGGTTATCGTTCCAACAAACATCGAGAGCACAGTGCTACTTGGACCTAGAGGTTAACATTTTTCGAACGAATAAGATCGTTGGAGTCGTTCTTCGCGTATTAACACTTCCTGTTAAGATCGGGCTTCCGCGACAATACCTATATGCAGTACACCATACGTAACCACAATCCACTTGAAAATGGTCTTGCGACCTACCAATCTTTTGGGGAAGAGGCCAGAATAAAATTCTTCCCAAATGCTAAAACAACTTCTAATTTTGATCGAAGAAAGGAAACGAGTGATTGGAAGATACAAAATCCTAAATGCGCTCGAAAGGAAAGTGGACCAGCAAACTGACCGAGCGGGACTAGCTCTTCCGTCCAAAAAGTCACGTGACGGCCATCACAGGCCAAGATCAAGATCGGAATCCTCCGAAACGACGAGAAACAAGGAACAGTTCGCGATGTCCTGTCGATGCGATGATCCACGATAAAATCGTTCTTCGTGCTCGAGATTACAATGGAGTAACGCGACAGCATCGTCGTCCGATACATCACGCAACACGTTGCGTCCCTTCAACGACGCGAGGCAAGTTGAAGTCAAGTTTAAGCTGCCGTCGCGAGCAAGAGAAGTTACGCGGCTGAGGTGATATGTGTCAGGTCCACAATACTCGCAGCTCGGCTCGACTAAGTAAATGTTATTTCCGGCTGTGCATAATTGTGACTCCGGAGAGAAACGTCGTGACGTTAATGTTAAGGACGACGACGAGAAACTGGCACAAGACGGAAGGTAGCTGCGACGCGGAGCTGCCGTCTCGGTAAGTGCGCCGCGATCTTTAGCTTCTCTAAACCTGTAAGATAAAACTACCGCGCCCCGACCAACGTTCATTGCGAGTTGCTAGCCTCTGGCTCGATTATTGGAAGCTGCTTGATGCCTTCGAGTGTCCTCCGAACACTCATCAGTTTCTGTCGTTTTCTTCATCGAGTTCGATAACAGGAACTTCGTTTTGTAATTTTACCGATCGTCCGAACTGATCCACCGAACCCTTAAATCAAGATTCCTCGTTTCTCTGGCTGTCTTCCTTCCTAAATCCCCTCGAAATGCGCGACTTTGCGAATATTTCGTCGTGAAGGATAAATTGAGAGGCTTCGGGCACGATATAAATGATCGGAAAATCATGGTTCGCCCTCGAACCGTGATTTCTTTGGTGATTTCACGAGGTGGAAGATAAGGACTTCGTCGAGATATCGACGTTGCGGAGAGAAGACATCGACGTGGCGCTATGATTACTGCCGCTGGTCGTTACGCCGAGACGCGCCGGCGAATGTCATGCATAAAGGAGAAGCAAGGAAACGCGGCTCTGCGAATGAAAGGCGCAATCTTCGTAAATAAGTCGGAGGAAAGTCTTAGGGCTGTTGCGCCACTCCGTTATATTCGCGAAATGGAAGGCGTTGCCAACAGAATCGCGCTGAATGCCACGCGATTCTGCCTTCGCTAGAGTCAAAATCGCGATCCAACGATCTTCTTCCGCTCTTAAAAATCGATATTCGAACCTCGATATTCGTTCTAACCTTTCTTCTATCTCTTCGTTCTCTTTAAGCGCTTTCCAATTTATCTAGGTGTTAAAATATTTTTAAAACTCTGAAGCGCGTAATTTATTTGAATAAATCTATTAAAACATAAATCGAGTTTTTTTAATTTCAATACTATATCACCGTATAAACGATTTTCCATCCGATTCAATAATTATCCAGGTATTAATCTGCCCTTTCATCGCTTCGTGGTTGAAAACTGCCATCCGTAAAACCGAAAATAATTTTCTGCTGCTCGTACGACCCGATTGGTTCGAATCAGCCTAGTCTTCGCTCATAATCCGTCCGTTAATGAAAAGTTCTTCGCGTTCGCGGGAAACTTCAATCGCATCACCGAACGATCGTGCGAAGGCGCAACCGAAAGAATTTAGCGACTTCCAGCCGATAGAACGTAGCTAGTAAATATAAAAGGCGCCAACCGTTACGCCAACTTTCACGAAAGCAATTTACACTTTAAAGGAGCCGAAGGGCAGTCGAGAAAGCAGAGGAGAAGCGCGAATGTCCTCGCGCGACGTCCGCAAACTTTTTAACGAAGCGGAACGCACCGTAAGGCGAATATCCACGCGCGAGCTTCTTAATCGTTCCGTCGAAAAGCGCTATTTCTCCTCGAGAGATCAAAATTTAAAAGCGTCTAACGTTCGTTAAACTTTTCTTCCATTCTACGTGATAGCGCGAAACGCGGCGCTCGGGATTCCTCGATGCCGATCGAGTCGGATCGACGTTGACACGAATACGCGGCTACTTCCATTCTCGACCACCAATTACTGCGAAACGAACGTTTCGAACGAATGAACGAACGCACCACCAAAATTCAATTTGACAAAGTATCAGCCTGGCGATACGGTCGATCGTCACGATCGCGGTCGGTTTATAATTTGTCACGGATGATCGTAATTAGTTCGAGTGTTCGCCCTAGCCTTCGTTAACCTCGTCACCGAGAGAAATTATAATCGTGGTGCTATCGACGTCCGTTCAGGGTCGACCCGATATTTTCGATTCGCTTCTAAGCGATCCTTGCGCGATTTATTCCTCCACTTCCGTTCGACTTTAAAAAGATGCGCATCGATCCTTTTTGGCACGACTAGA
Organism: Liostenogaster flavolineata; assembly: GCA_025433975.1. NCBI lineage: Eukaryota > Metazoa > Arthropoda > Insecta > Hymenoptera > Vespidae > Liostenogaster > Liostenogaster flavolineata. The sequence goes on from JAITYT010001776.1 coordinate 207,676, forward strand.
CCGACATTCGCTTCTTCGAAAGAAAAAGAAACCGTACCAGCGACGAAATACAGACACGCACATGGTACACCTAGGAAAAACATCGGACGTTGCACTTCGGACCAATAGGCTCTCCAATTCGCCTCTAAAAACGCGTTAATCACTTTCCAAGGGTATAAGTAATTTCGAAGCGTCGACGTCCTGGTGGGGGGTGCGACACGGAAAGGGAAGAGTGGTTGGGACGACGAAGATGGAAAGGGGGAGAGGGCGAGAGGTGGTGGACGAGACGCGGCGCAGAAGGGACGGAGAAGGGATCGGAGATGGGGCAGGTTTGTTTAGACCGACGAGGAGCAGTACGTAATCATCCGCAGATGAAAGAGCTGTCGGAGTGTCGAGGCGAACGAAAGGCAGCACAACAGACCCCGCCGGAACAGAGCCACTCTGTGCTTTGCCTCGAACCGTGCTGCTGCTCTTCCTCTCTCTTGCTCCACCCTCCTCCCGAACCCTCCGGGGAGGGGATCAACGACTATCGGAGGCGGCGGTGGCGGCCCTACCTCTTCTCCCGTCGTCCCTTTAAATTAACCGATCAATCGGCCGAGCACCGACCGACATTTCCTTCGACATCAAACACGCGTCGCTTCGCGATAATTAATCGTCGTTCTTCGAATCTCACCCCTGACTGGCTGGCTCGTGTCGGACCATTGCCACTTTGATGGAATTTTTTCAGAGAGAGAGAGAGAGAGAGAACTTACCGAAGAAGTACGGACGGACGGATGAAAGTACGAAAGGAAAGAAGTAAAGTAGGAAGGATGGCTGGTAGGGACGACGAAGGAAAATATTTTTTGACGTCAAAGGCAGACTCGCGTCCTGCACGCCTGGAAAAATCAATGCTCCTCCTCCTGTTGAAACCAACCGAGCTCGTCTCGACATCGACGCAGTTCCTCGTATCCCGAACTCGAGGAATCCTTGAAAACATAGCCACGAAGCAACGAATCGCCTTCCTTCTTCTTCTTCTATTCCACCATCGCCACGCCTCGTCCTCCGATTTCTATTCCCTCTCTTCCACCCGATGACGAGTCTTTCGCCCTTAGAGATAATAAGACGCCGTTCCAGCTGGTTGCGCTCATCAAAGGACAGAGAAAACCACGAAGGACGATTACCCAGAAGCAAGGAGGCGTTCTAATCCAGCGTCGTCGCGCTCTTGAGCCGATAGGTGCGTTACGATCCGTCCTCCAGGTCATACGGCATTCTAATTATTCCCGAAGCAACGAGCGCCTCGTCGTTGTACCAAGGTACCGTCGCGTATCTACGTACCTGGCTACGTGGAGACGCTAACGTTGCTGCTAATAATGGCTGTCCGGCTTGCGGTTAAGGTAGCTAGAGCCGCCCCATGCTACTAGTAGCACCGGTCGTGCTAGCGACGATAGCGGTAGTGGCACTGGTGGTCGTAGTGGTGGTAGTGGTGGTGGTAGTCAAGAGGTTCCGTGTAATCCCTCTGTGAAAGCGCACCCTCCGCCTGCGCGTACGTCGACGACGAACTCGAGGGTGACAGCGTGCTCTTAACGAGAAAGAGAGAGGCAAAGGTCGCGAAAGAGAAAGACAGAGGCACCCCGTAACCCCTCGCGGCACTTCAAACGGAATCATCAAAGGTTCATCGAGTAAGAGTAATGTAATTCCCTTGTTACCGTATATTCGTCCTGGCGAAGTGGCCGTGCCTCGACCACCTCCTCCTCCACTTCTCCTCTTTTCTGTCCCCTCTCCTGGCTCTCTCGTCGTGCTTTGCACTTTGGTGGCTCGTTTACGACACTTTTCGGTGATGTTCTTGCGACTATTTCGCCGCGTATATCTCGCAGGATGTACTTAGGTCGTTAATGGTTTCGCGAAATGGGGTAATGGGCGCGGAAGCGCCAGTGAAACACGCCGAATAAATTCCTTTTAAAATTTCATACTCGTGAGGTATTCGACGAAGTTGCGACGTATTGTTCAATTAAGGTCTGCATCCAAGTCTTACGAAGACTCCATGGATCTTTGATGACGGATCGAGATGGCTTTTCACGTCGAAGGATCCCCGTTTTCTTGGGATCGCTTGGTTCCTTTTTTTTTTTAATTCGCATCCTTACGTCTGGACGTAATAGCCCCGGGTCTTGTTTCGTTCTAAACGTTCTCCGGATAAAAAACACAGTTGGATATTTACGACAGCGTCGCTGGATAGTCTCTCGTGCGTTTTCACCAGCCCTTTGAGATTCGATCCAGGTTCATCGACTCTTTGCTGCCGGTCCACTTAATTTAATTAAGTTACGCGACGACTAGAATTCTCCCTTTGACTCGACGTTTACGCGTATCAAACGCAAGGTTCGGAATCTCGTATAATTATAAGGGTCGATTTTTTCCCGCGAGATCGACCACCCACGTCGTCCAACGGATTTTTTCGCGCGTCCATAAATTTCCTCGATGATTCAACGAAACGTTGAAAACCTAGGGGGAATCTTTTGCCGTTATTTTCACCGGTGACTCTTTTCATTGGCACGTAAATGCGTTGAATTGGTTAATAACTGGATCAACAGCCGCACCGGGTGCCAAGAGTTAAAATCGTTCGAGCGTGAACGTACGTACGTACGTCCGTTCGTACGACTAACATTTTCAACCCCGGAAGCGTTTTCGAACGTTTTTTTTTACGGGAATAACGCCGCGCGAAATCGAAAAAGCGCGGCGTCGCTGTTAAATTCGTCGCGTCATACGCGAACGCCGATCATCCGTCAATCCGAGCGATTTCGAAGCATCGAAAAATCCTCCCGTTGAATTCGTCGAGCTATGACGTCACGATTGCTCCGTTCGCCTAACGCGTTCGCGCTGGATCGTCTTTTCCACGCATTCTTGAAACGATCAACCACCAGCCTTCACACTCTATTAAGGCCAAATTTGATCTGGCAATTTGGCGACGTTTTTAAAAATCACGACGTTAAATTCTCTTAAATAATAAATTTCGAGGACATCGTGAACTTAAGAATTCCTACAAGTTCCTAAGAATTAAGAGGACCAACTCGAGGTCCAAAGCAGACCCTTCATCCGTTAACCGCTAAGTCATTTACGAAGTCCATCTTCTGTATAAATGATACGTCATACTGAAAAAAAAAATTAAAAATAATAATAGTAATTATTATTTCAAAAGACAGAAAAAATTAAAAATTATTGCGCAATATTCTTCCACGATCGTACCCAAGTTCATCCTCTGACTCCCACTGGATCCTGCGCGAAAGACGGACGATTCCTCGCGGTCTCCATCGGTCGCCATCGCGATATTTCCCTGGAAAACGCGCGATCGGCATCAGCAGTGGACAATAACGAGGAAAGACAGGCCAGGCAGAGAAGCTGGACCGTCCCCGAACGCGTATGTTTATTATTTAATAAAAACGTTATTGCGGCGAGTGCGGAGACACGGATCGACGCAATAACGCCGCTGGAGTAAGATTGTCTTTGGATGCGATGGTAGCGCAAACAGACGGCAAGCAGCCAGCCAGCGAGCCAACGGAATATTGGCTTTGTCTCCTTTGCCCTCCGAGAAGAACGGCGATCTTCTTTCTTCTTCTCTTTTCTACGCTCCTCTTCCCGACTCTTCTTCTCTCTCTCTCTCTCTCTCTCTCGCTCCCTAGTTCGCAATCGCCTAGTTTCTGCCTCTCTCCCCTTCCTTCGTCTCGTCTCATCTCCACGTACGAAGAGGATGACGACGCGGAGCGGTTAGCGAAGCGCGCGAGCTACGCTTCTTCCCTTCCTCGAGAAGATTCGCGCCCTTCGTGGTTCCAGATGGCAGCAGTCGCCTCCATCGACGACAAATTCAACGTCCTGCTCGAAAGGAGGGTCGAAGCGCGACCGATCCGCTGCTAGACTCCCTGGACCAAAGCTAGGGTGGGGAGGGGAGGGGGGCAGGGGAGTGAGTGGAAAGGAGGACGAGTCGAAGCCGAAGGAGGACGAGAAAAAGGAAGGATAGGAAGAAGGTGGAGAAGGAAGAGGGAACGAGCTTATATCGGCAATGGAGCGTGTCAAGCGCAGCCTCCGCTTCCTCGTCTACGTCGTAGCAACGACCATAACGTGATCCGAGAGAAGCGATATATTATTTTAATGTTTTAATATCGTGTCGGTGTGGTCGTTCGGACAACGCGGTGTCCAAGCTGGATGTCGTCCTGCTCCTCGTCGATGCCACCATTCCCAACCGATCCCAGCCGATAATACACCCGGAAACATCGCCCTCCTGCTTCCTACCTACCTTCCGCCACCGATTTTAGCCCTGGAGGACGCGATGTCCCGTGTCCGAACGATATCGTCTCCTTGGGGCTCGTAACTCCGGGATCTCGAAGAAAAGACGTCCGTAAACCTCGGGAGTTATCGATTCGTGTCTCTGGTGGAATTGGCACGAGCGGAGTCGGCTAAACGAACTTTGTCGATGTATCAAAGGCATGGTGAACGATTCGAACGTCTGATCGATTTGATTAGACGTTCGCACTTATTTCTTGTCGTTCATTCGACCTAATGCCTCTTACTTTTTAGCTATTCTTTCTAGTTTCACGAGCGTTTGATCTGAGTTCTGGCAGTACGGGCGATCTACGGGATGCTAGAAGTGCAAAGTGATCGATTCTAGACGATGGCAAACTGATTTACATGAAAGGATTCTATAGCCTGAAGTAACCTTATCCAATGAAGAGTAACGCGCGTTTTCCAACATCAAAGTAAAAACTTTAGAACATTTGATGCTTTTAGATCAAAGTATTCCGTCCTATTGCTCATCCTTTTACCAGAATTTCAAGCTAAACCTCGTAAAAAGACGAATCACACGTTAGTCCAGTTGTTGCCAACATTCTCCATGTTCTAGGCCAGCAAACCGATCGATTTTAGACGATCGATCCAGGGAACCGATCTCGCGCGTTTTCCAACATCGAAGTAAAGACCTTAGGATATTTGACGCTTTTAGACCGAAGTCATTGTTCTATTGTTCATCCTTTTACTAGAATTTTAAACTAAATCTTGTCAAACGAATCACACGTTAGTTCGGTTCTTGCCAAAATTCTCCATGCTCTGGAATAACAAATTGATGGATCTGGAACGAGGGAAAGCGACGAGCACTCCATCGTTCCGTGGAAAACAAGGCGCTCGGTCCAGCTACGGTCTTCGATCGCAAGCCCGGCTGGTTGGCCGCGTGCGATCGGAGATCGAACGAACAACGAGGCGAGCTGTAAAAAAGTCGTCGTTCTGGGAAAGCGGCGCTTAGTGGCGCGCGTTATTCCGCGAGGTACGCGGCGCGACTCTTGCTTCGCGGACGATTTAACACGGGTCTCTCTCTCCGATAACGACCAGGATAAATCAGCGGCCGTCCGAACGAGGCGCGCCCTCGAAATCAATAATAATGGGCAGGAGCCATTAGTAAAATTAATAAATTATGCCTCACATTATGTGCGCATTGTGAGTCGTCGCGCGCTAGAGCTCGTCGGGGTAATACGTCGTAAATCATATTAGTGAATAATCCGCATCACCATAACCAGCCGCAGCCACGGCAGCCGGTGCGCGCGTTTTGCGCTACGGGCAAAAGTCGCATTAACCCTCCGATTCGACACCGCCTCTGTCCTGCCATCCCTCCCTTCCTGTCTAGATCGTCTCGGTCACTTCTCGAGTCCATCGATGATCACCGATCTATAGAAGCCTAGGATTTCGTTTACTTCTGACTCTGGGCATACCATTACCTGTTTATGGAATGTGATCATACAGTTCATCGAGCATTGCCAACCTATAGGCGTCTATCGTCCAAGAGTTCGTCGTTAGAACCCTTTTTGGCTGGTTCCGACTCTGAGTCTGATTCTACCACTTTCTGTTATCGGACTGTTTTACAATTTTCTTCGATGATCACCAATCTGTGAACGACTATAATCGACACGTTTAACGTTGGAACCCTTTCGTGGTTGTTGCTCGTGTCTCTGACTCTTCTTGAAACGCCTCTCTTCGATGATAACCGATTTATAGAAGTCTAAAATTTCCTTTACTTCTGACTCTGAACCTACCACTACCTGAGGTTTCCCTACAATTCATCAAGGATTGCCAATCTATTGGCGTCTACGGTCCACGTGTTCGTCATTGGCTGGCATTGGCATTTTTTTTTGGCTGGTTTCGACTCTGAATCTGATGAATCTTTGATGATCACCAATCTATGAACGACTATAATCGACACCTTTGACGTCGGAACCCTTTCGTGGTTGCTTGCGTCACAGACTCTTCCTGGAACGTCTCTCTTCGATGATAACCGACCCGTCCTCCTAACTACGACAATATGGCCGACACCCACGATCGACTCGTTCATCGAAATCTCTGCGAACCTAAGTCGAGTTTCGGCATTCGTGGCACGTTCTTGTCCCCTATGAATGCGTTATGCGTCCGAAGAAGCGTCTCCACGCATTTCTATATGCACATTCTTTTACCCGCGTATTTAAACTTGAACGAACGAAAGGCGACCGCTTCGACGAGTTACTCTGCCTATGAATTTGCTATCGGATCAAAATTCAAATGCCATTCTTCCTGGCTCATCGATGAACTCGTCGTTTTAAAGGCGTCAGTGATCGCACGAGGTTCGATGTCTTCGTTTCCGAAATACGATCTTGGATTCGTAACGATCGATCGGACGTCGACGGATTCGTGGAAGGAATGTGCCGATGAGTTCGATGCATCCAGTGGCAAAGTCCAGATCGCGCACGTACGACTCGATCGCGTACCGCGAAACCCACGCAAACGCGAGCCTCTCGCGATCCCAGCTACGATTAACGCGCCGACGATCCAAGTATTACATCAACGACACGGAACGCCGTAATGCGCTACGTTAACGAGGTTAACGGACAAGCACCGTTATCGATCGAAGTATTATGACCCGTGTGCTCGAACCGTTGGGTTTTCAACCTGCCGTTATCCTTCGGGTAACACTGAGCGCATGCGCCTCGTAATTAATCGCGATTTTCCACGTGTCGTCCATCGGTCAAACGGACGACGTTGTTTCGAGATTGTTCGTATGGATTTTCATTGGTCCAGAAAAAGCGGGAAGCGTGAATCGTCTGAAGTCGGAAGAAGATACGCAAGAAGATCGTGCAGATCTACGTTGATTTGGAATTATTTAATTTAATTCGATTTAACACTGGAAACTAGGATGGGCATCGAAATGACTGGTTCGATATTTCTTGCGATGATGAACATTTTTATAAAAGAAATTAATTAAGTTTTCTTGGATCGGCTGGTAGAAGAAAGAATACATGAAACGTCGGTGGTGGTGCTAGTTTATATTAATTACTTCGAAAAATCCAAGAGATACGAATCGAAGATGTTCGAGAAATACATTGTCGATCGTTATTGAAGCGAAAAAACCATGTTGTTGAAATATTCCTCTGGAAAAGTTTATATCCTAGCTCGTAGAAAGTTCACTAGATGGATTCTTCGAGGGTATAAAAACTTAAACGATACCTAGCACCCGAAGAGCTGCTATTGATACCTCTCGATATCGGCATACGAAGAGTTCGAGTTCTTCCTTGATCAGTACCCAGTAATCGGTAATATTTGTGTTTGCGCGAATAATGATTCGATACTCAAAGAAGTTCAAGAACCTTAAAATATTCTGAATACAGCGTTGGAAATCTTAACGGGTTCTGAACTCGGTGAGAAAACCGACGGCGAGTCATTAGCACTCGCAGTGCGAAACCTCAACACGAGTGTTCTTCGCGTTCTTCTCGTCAAACTGGACCATGGATCGAATGGATCTTGACACCAAGTTGAGCGTCTAATAACGTACTGAATCGGGGGAGGAATAAAAGAAAATCGGCTGGTCGTTCTTCTCTGGAGTCTGGCTCGTTCTCGCAAGGTAGCCGGTTACAGGTTGAGAGCAGAGTATATCTATCGACGAACGCATAGCTTCCTATTAGCCGAGGCATTTCATACGAACGGGAGGATTCCTGCCTTGCCTTGCCTCGTCCTCGCCTCGCCTCACCTCGCCACCACTCGCTCGTGGACGATATCGTATAAATGTGTCGTTAATTACTTACCCCGCGACCACGACACCGCTGTTCTCCTCCATCGATGCTCTTTCCTCTAACCTCCCAGCCTCCACCTTCTTCCCCGCCGCTTCTTCGTCCCTTGTCTCGTCGCTTCTCGTCATCTCCCCTCCTTTTCTATCCTCCGCGAACCATCACCTTCGTCGTGTTCTGCCTTTCTGCTCCGTCCATGCTTTCTCTCTCTCTCTCTCCCCATCTTTCCATTTTGCCTCTTCTTCCTTCTTTCTCTTTCTTTCTCGTTCAACACCATACTCCCCCCTCTCTCTCTCTTCATCTTTCGATTCTATCTCTTTCTCTCTCACTCCTTCTCCGTGTCTCTATTCGTACGTCTCACTCTATCTCACTCCGTACGTCGCTTTCTCGCTTGTTATCTCGCTCGGTCCCTTTCTACTCCTCTCTTCTCTTCTCCCGAGCGCCTCCTCCTCCTACTCCTCCTGCCGTTCCTCCTCGTCCTCCTTCTCATACTACGGCACGTTATGGCGCCGCGTGTTAAGGAAACTAATGTTTATTTGAAAAACTAATTGAACGGGACTCTCGCGTCTACAGCCGGCAATTAAACGAGATTACTGCAGTAGCGCTCGAGCCCCCGGGGGATTAGATAGCACAGTAAGATATGGAACGCGTAATGTTTAACTACGGTGGCTGCCGGCAGCCCTCTGAAGCGCCGCCAATAATTAATTGTTAGTTCGATACTGCTACCACCGCCTCCGTAGACCCAGCGCCGATATCAAAAACCCAGAATAACCGGCAGTCGGCGGTGCGACTCCCTCCCTCTCGTCCTTTTCCTTCGCTCTTCCACCACCCGCGTCTCCCTCCACCTCGCCGCCTCGCCCACCACTCCAACAGCCACCCTTTCGGTCTTTCTACGCGTTTCGCGCTAACTATCTAAGTACCGCCTAACCCCCGCTCGCATTTACCTTCCATCCTCGAAAGACGAAGCACCGTGGGGATTCGCCGTCGCCGATTGGCGATCGCCACTACACGCCGGGCCGACTTCAAGAATTTTAACGATCGCGGACACGATCGAGATTCCTGCGACAAATTCGACAAATTCGCCGGTCTGTCGCGCTACCCTGCAAGTCGATACGATTTATTCTTCTCGATCCGATATCTTCTTAGATGTAGTACGTGGAGTGCATCGTGACGTAAGACTTCGTCGTTCGGAACGACCAGTTGACTGCTACTTGCTTTATTTTATCGGTAGCCAAAAGCTTGCGAAACGGCCTCCGCGAATATTCGATTTAATATCGAGAAGACGTCGATGCGATTCATTCTTCTCGATTTCATATTTTCTTGCTACGAATACGTACGAAATATCGTCATTCTAGCAAGCTTCTTGCAAACTGCTTCTTTTATTTTATCGACGCCAAATTTTAACAGACGAAACGTGTTACTCGTTCGACCCTAACGTCAAAAACAGTATCCCCGAGAGAAGAAGCTCCTCTTCGAGACACACCGGAGGGAAAAAAAAGAACCAAAACAAAAAAAAGAACAGAAAAGCCCGTCCCGATTACGGCGTCGAAAATCGGTCGACTAACGGCAGGCAATTACCGCGTTCGCGGTAGAAGAGTCCGGAAAAGAATTTCGTCGTCCTGGCGCCTCGGTCGCGATTGCTCGGCGCAACGTATCGTCGTCGTACCGACAAAGACGAGGAGGCGAGCTCTCGCCTATAATCACGCGGCGCACGCCGGCTAGCTACTCCGATTTCCGCCTATAGACGGCACTCGCGCGTCCCCCAAGGCGAATAGCAGCACGAGTATACTCGTCTTCCCTCCTTCTTGCGAAGCCACGACGAGCGCGTCCTTCTCCCTCGAACGAGATACGCGCGATACGCCGGTTATCTAAGCGACTTTTCAACCCTCTTCGTCCTCCGTGCGCTTCGATCTATCTCCGTCTCTCTCGCTCCCTCCGACCTTCCAGTCTATAACCGTCTCTCTCGCCAGACTCATTTCGCAGGCGGCATTAAGTGCGACGCAGGGATGTACGTGGACGGGAATCATATAGCGTAAACCCTCCGCAATCTCGCACCTACGTGACGCACACCTAACACCCTTCAATTCGTGTGCACGGTGTCTTCTCACCGCCCCTGCCTACACTCTCTTACGTCCGCTTCGCACGTCGCGTCCAGGACGAGCTTCGTCTCGCTCGTCGTCCCTCGGTCCACCCCATTGCCTCCTCGCCCCCCTCGCCTTGTCTCACCATAGGGTAATACGAGTGCGGAGAGACGATACTCCGATGGTGCGCTGGCGAAGCGGTCCTCTCTCTTTCTCTCTCTCTCTCTCTCTCTCTTCATCTTCGTCCGCTGCATCGTCTCGTTGTACCCACGATATGGGCGATATATTTAGGAGAAGCGTCCAGGCCACCTAAATCCAGCTCTCCGAGTCCAATGGCGTCCCAGCGACGTCCGGCGGCCCGTGGGCCGTTCTGGGCCTCGATGAGGTTGAGATTGGGGGGCGGAGAGGGGCGAGGAGGAGCGCAAAAGACACCGTCCACTGCCGATACTCCCTCGTAGCGGATTAATGCAGCGTCGTAACGCGATAGTGTCCGCTCGGCGAGCCGAGACTTGCACGAGCACTCGGCCGACTATGACCCACGAAACGCCGACCCTGGCAACTTCCTAAGTTATAATTATTATCCGGCGACGCTCTCGTTTCGCTAGCCTGCTTTGACGTCCCTTGCTGGCTTGCCTGGCTGTTACTCTTACTCTTACTCCTCCTCCTCCTCCTCGTTCTCATCGTCGTCTCGAACGTTCCTGGTGGAAGGACGAAGATAAGCGAAGGATAGTGCGCGATATCGAGAGACGCACCGTCGATCTCTCGAGCTACGGACCGAGACGACTGCGACCAGAACGACGATATCGACGAGAACGCTCGTAATTTTGGTGTCTGAGGCGAAATTGGCCGACGTGGGCTGCCACCTTGCGTCTTGGACGCGTTGCGGCAAGGAGGAAAGACGAGGAAAGACGGAAGAACGAGGGATATCGAGCGGACGGGACGCGTTCACCCTTTCGACGTCGAGGGTGACTGCAATTTGTCAGCGTGTTACGATCGTCGCGTTCGAAGGGTGAATGTAGTCGTGGCGGGCGCTGTGCTTTGATCATTGGGAAATAGTCGTTGCGTGTTAACGCTTGTTAACGTTCCGTTCGTGACTTTCCGTTAGGTCGGGATTAGGAGCTGGGCGCAGAGCTGTCGACTTCCGCGTAACGCGCGATTAACGCCATGAAATTGTACCATTCGTTGATGAACGTATGGTAATTGGTCTTAGTTGTGGTATCGAAGAATTTAAGAACTCGTCGATGATTAAATTTAAAAAAAAAAGAAAATCGAGCAAACTCAACGGCTGATGACTTCTCGTTAGGTCAGGAGTAGAAGTTGGGCGTTGACCTGTGAAATTGTACCATCCATTGATGAACGTATGGTAATTGGTCTTAGTCGTGGTGTCGAAGAATCTAAGAATTCCTCGTTGATGATGAAATTTAAAAAGAAAAAAGGAAAATCGAGCAAATTCAATGGCTGATGACTTCTCGTTAGATCAGGATTAGGAATTGGGCGTTGACCCGTGAAGTTGCATCATAAATTGATTAACGTATGGTAATTGGTCTTAGTCGTGGTGTCGAATAATTCATCAATCTCTTGTCGATGATGGAATCAAAGAAAAAATTAAGCAAACACAGTGGCTAGTGATAGACGGAAATCGTTTTAAGCTGATCGTTTATAGTCACCTGTAATCCGCTGCAGTGATGCGTCGCTAGGTAAAACGTAAGCGGCTTCTCGGCTTTTTATCGTTTCGAGGTCGCGTGCACGGCGATACGACGTAAACTACGTCCGTTCGACGTGGCATGGGGGAATCGGTCGAGAAAGATCGGTCTCGATTTCTCCCTGGAGAACGTTACGCCTCGTTCCCTAGCCATTGGATTCTTCGCGTCTTCGAAGTAGAAGAAAATTGCTTTTACCGTAATACGTGCAAGTGGAAGGAGACGAGTGGATAAAGAGATTTTTTTCGTAGAAATTTTCGCGATGGCGATTTGTCAAAAATTGCCACTTCGTTTCGAGTCATCGGATGAACGAAATCCTTTGTGTTCAAACGCGACGGTCGTTACATTTTCTTTAAAAGTTTCGAAAGAAATAAAAATCATAAATTTGCCACGATTGCTGAGTTACCTGATATCGTGGACATTAGATCTACCGACGTTTGAAGTATACCTTCTTCCCTTGAAAAGGTCAGAATGGTTCGTTTATGAAAAAAAAACTAGTTTGTTTTAAGAAAGAATACAATATAAATTATACTTTTAAAAATATCATATTAGTATCCAGAAAACGAAATTTCTTGAATACCGATAATGATCGTGAGGAATGTCAAAAAGTCATTTTGATCTGCTTGGTGGTTGTAATATTGCGATAATCGTCGAGAAAAATCTGTCAGACCGAACAGTTATCTTGTATTATTTTCTCGTCGATTTTTATCAAATCTTTATGTCTCTTGTTCGAAATCCTTGATTCTTGCACAGCCACAAAAAATCTACATAACGATCGTTAAACGTATTCAAACCCGCGTTGCGTCAAAGCTCGACCGAAACAAAATTAGCAATGGCGACGAATCGATCTCGAAAATGGAAAACTTCTTTCGCGAAATACAAAGCGTTTCGAAAGTTCACTAGTCTCCTCAAGAAATAGCCATTAAATTTTATCTTTCAAGGCAACTTCTTTCTAGGTCCGATCGCACCATTTTCCTTCTCCTGCATCCCGTTCCTCTCCGTTAGACTTTCATTCTTCTTCCTCGACGTTCGGCCCCCTACGAAAAGAGGGTCACCATTATCGTCGACCCCAACAAATTCACGAGAACTAAGAGGAAGTTCATTGCGTATGTGCAACCCGGTCGTTCCAGGGTGCGAAAGGTCCATCCGAAAGATAGGCTCTCTCGATAACGGGCCGACATAAAGTCGCGGACTTAAAGACGTTCCGCTATCTCCCTCGAGAAAATAAGAGTCGACCAGGAATCGTTTCGGAGATTGGAACCATCGCGATCTTCACTGCGTATTTAATTTTCGAATTTTCTCGTATTTCTCGTTTCCGCAACTCCTCGAGGGAGGCGCGAATTAGTCGTTCTTCGTTAGCCCTCGACGACTGTCTTGAGGCGTACTAAAATAAAAACGTATCTCGAAGAGACTTTCATCGTTGTAACTTACGAAATATATATATATGTATAAATATATAATCGCAAAATAATGAATATTTATAATATTTTCTTTCGCGAGATAAGCGAATAAAATTCCGTTCATCGACTGAAAAAATTGTAGAATGTAAAAACGATCCATTTCTACTTTTTCTAAAACGTAGGGTCCAAAGGTGACTTAAATTCCTATCCGTCGTACGACATTAACCCATTATTCGCATTTATATAAACATCGACTATGAAAAAATATGAGAAAATGAGTAGAAGTATTTGTATACGCGAATTTTTAAAAAATCGTCCTTTATGGAACATGTTAATTGTTATTAAAAAAAAATACTTGAAACAAAACATTCATTTTATTCGTGTCATAAAATCACAATTTACGAATATTGACAGCTAATGGATTAATTCGACCAAAGCCAAGACCAATCGATACGACAGCGAAGCATCAAAAATTGTCAATCGCAACGATTTTTGCTATAAAATAAAATTGCACGTGTTTATATTCTTCCTTACGTCCGTTACCTCGCCTCGTCGTTGCGAGGAGAGGCATTATGCGTCGAATCGTCGATGGCTCGCGCCACGAGGGTTGGAAAAGCAAGGCGAAAAGCGGAACGAGCGCGATTTTACACTTTCGACGAGGACAACGATGACAAGAGCGGCGCGCGATTACCCGAAAAACGGACAGCAGCTGCAACAACGTCGTCCCCGGAGGCGGAGTTGTTCCGAGCTCGCTCGAAAATAATTATTTCTTCCCCGGCGCGGCGGCAGGCTTCGTTCCATCGATTTATCGGAACCGCTGTATCGGCGTCGAGGGGTTGTTAGATCGAATTCGACGGAGCCGTCAGTCGACCCTCTCATTCGAGCCGACGTCGGACCCTGACGAGAGCTAGCGCATCGGGCTAACGTCGTTACCTTATCGATCGCGGCCCGCAGACGCGAAAGACAAGCGCCAAGGAGAACAGGCCAACGATACGGCAGCCCATCGCCAACGGGCCGATCCCTGACGGAAGCAAAGAAGAAAGAAAGAAAGATAAAGATAGAAGGCGACGAGGATGCGTCGCGAAGGGAAAAAATCAACGACTGCGACGACGTGTTTAATTTTCCCATTTTCTTCTTCGATTATAAGAAAAATCGTCCATTTGTCGGATTACTAAGGAATCGATGCGAGATATACGATCAATGCAATAGCTGCTTTTGCGAGAAGATCGAACGTGATCGTTAAAAAATAAAAAAGAAATTAAATTTTAAAGTTTTCAAAACGTTAGATCGAAAAGGATCGTCTTATCGTGAGGACGAATCGTAATTACCAATTCCGAAGATCCTCCCAAATAATTGCACGCTCTTTGACGCGCGAATGGACGAAGACTCCTCGAGAATATGGCATTGAATTCGAACTACAAGAGGGGATTTCCCTACCGTCGTTCGTGAAATCTTCGCGCGACTCTCGTCCCTAGACCAAATAATAAACCCCAAAGACTCAGAATCGGTGGTTAACCAAACGCTCGAAGCTTCTGGGATTCAATTGGACCGAACCACGCGAGATGGCTATATCTTGAGGGTATCCGAACGCCGCTGGTTACGACGAGGACCGCGCAACGAGTGCAAGAACCGAAAGGAAGGAAAAGGGAAAGGAGGAGGAGGAGGAGGAGGAGGAGGAGGAGGAGAAAGGACAAAGAGGAGAACGAGAACGAAAACGAGGACGAAAACGAGGACCTTTTCTAGGCGTGTCGCGGCGCTATCTTCGCCCTCTTTCCGCTTTCATTCGCTCTCCGCCCTGTTCTCGTTCGATCCGCCTCTCACCTACCCACCTTCCGTCCGTCCGCACCGTCCCGCGTAGGATGACGTCGGTGGTATCGTGTCGGCGTTGTCGGTGCTACCGAGAGCGCGATATTTCGGGGCGTAAAACACCGGCAAACACGAGGCCGTTAGGCGGAGGTATCCACCTAACCGGCGTGCCAACGGCAGTGATAACGAATGGAAGGCACTCATTGGCCCCGCGATTTATAATCCGTCGAGCGATGCGCGCCGAGGCGTTCTACGCGCTTCGCGTTTCGAAGAGGAACTGGTGGGATCGAGAGGGGGGAGGGGGAGAGGGAGAGGGAGAATCGTCGCGAGAAAGGGCGAAACGAAAGAGGAGATACGAATTCTCTCTCCATCCGCAGGTGGAGAGATACGGCGACGCCGTCGACGCCGCCGCCACCGCGCCAACATCGACATTACATTCCACATTAACCAAATTATGATTTAAGGTCCCGCATTGTCGGCGTGCCGATTGTTCACATCCAAATAGTCCTCGTTCAGCTCGCGATATAAATTATAATATGCGAGCAATTACGTTGATGCGCATAGCACCGCACGTGGAACTTCGACGAGGCGCGCTGTTCTCACTTCCTCTCTTGCTTTCGTTCTCTATCCGTGTCCGTGTCTGTCTCTCTTTCTCTCTCTCTCGCTCTTGGTTCCGTTCCGTCTACGCTATCTCTTTCCCTCCTTGGCTCCGTTTCTCTTGGAACGCGCGACGATGACGACCGCGGAAGTCGAGAACGTCGCTTAATTTATTATTCGCCGTTGGCAGTCGCCTCGGTGCTGCTGGCCGTCGATGTACGCGAGAAAACGCCGCCCCTCGTCCCTGGGACGCGGATCGCTCGAGTTTTCGCTAATCCACGCGAGAACCTTGCCGATAATGCATTCCGATCGGCGCCGTGTCGATGGATCTGGTTCGAAAGGGCGCTCGATGACGGTGGCCTCGGTTATCAGTCCTGATTCGGCGCGTTTTAGGTGGCGAGGTGCGCGGAAAGATGTCCGGGAATTCGACGGATTTCTGCTTTTGATCGAAGGAGAATTTTCTGGCGAAATTGTGACGACGGAAGAAGCGGATGAGAACAGCAGCTCGACCTTCGTGCGTGCAAGTGCGCTTTGCGATGCTGAACGTGAACAAAGTGAATCCCGAAGGGTCGGATTCGTGCCCAGTGTCGTTCGGCTTCGCAATCAAGGATAAGGTTGCGTCCCGATAACTTGACAACAAATTCTCGACGTTTTAGACGTATTAGATAGTATTATTATATTACTACAAGCCCATGAATTGAATCAATGCGTATCCCACAACTGCCACGAGTCGCCGAGTGGTACGCACCAGATGTCTCCGAATGGTCTTAGATATCGATCACGTCCAAGAACTATTATCATTACACCAAATTACATCGAAGAAGCCTGTTTCGATTAGAAGCAAAGCGATACGATTGAAGACACTAAAAATTATGAAAAGAACCACTTGTGGCATCGAATGTGTGAATCGTCAACGACGACGACACCACCACAGTTCGAAGGAAAGTCTGAAAAAGAAAAAACAAACTTAACAAACCCCAATTAAAACGGCAGCAATCTTCGAGCATGACGCCGCTACGATCGGTCCAAAATCGCACCCCCGCGCCTCCCAGGACCCCATGATCGACGCCGCACCGTGGATCTTCGAAAAGCGCAGCCAGCTAGGAGACTTTCGATGAAATCTCCCCCTAGGAAACGGTAGCCTCGATCCGACTGAAAATCCTTCGTTCGAAGGTGACCGTCCTCCCTGCTCGATTAGATCGTTAGATCGTGCAAGCGGAGGACGAGAACGAGGAAGTGGAGGGAGAAGGGGGGGGAGGGTTGTCGGTGTCGAGGTCGAGCGTTGGATCGCGCATCCCAGAGATAGGAGGTGAAAATCTTTGTCGCCCAATCGGCAAGGAAGGATAGACGACGAAACGAGAAGGTCGCGAAAGGAAGAAGAAGGAAGAAGAGAGCCGTAAAGAGGAGGCAGAGGAGAGGGGGGGATCACGAGAACCCGACCGGCAATAAAAGTGATCTACGGGTCTGCGTTCGCCGTGTCGGTCGTTCGCCGAAGACGACCGGAGTCACTCGTCAGGTTTAC
The DNA here is from genome assembly GCA_025433975.1 of Liostenogaster flavolineata. Taxonomy (NCBI): domain Eukaryota; kingdom Metazoa; phylum Arthropoda; class Insecta; order Hymenoptera; family Vespidae; genus Liostenogaster; species Liostenogaster flavolineata. The sequence goes on from JAITYT010001776.1 coordinate 224,803, forward strand.
GTCCCCGGGCGTTCATCATCCGGCCTGACGTGCTTCATTGCCCGCTCGACACACCCGAGAACGACGACGACGATGAAAACGAGAACGAGGGGGATCGTTTTCCGCAAAGAGCAGCCACGAACGACGCTTTTGCCCACGTCGCGGCGCCACCGTCCGAGAAAACCGTTCTTCTTCCCTATTTTCCACCTATCGTTGGCCTCGTACGTTCCATCGACGACTTTCTTCCTTCATTCTCGTTCCCATGGCACGTCGTGAAACTCCGAAGAAGAATCGAGAATTTCGAGTATCGTGCTTCCAAGACGATTCTTATTTCCTTAATTTTTTTTACATTCTTTCGACACGTCGACCGCCGCATTGGTCACGCGTTACCGTAGATTGGTTGGTGAATGACGGTGGTCGTCAGTGACCAGAGTTGGAGCAACGAAAATACTTCTGTGGTATTCAGAGCTAAAGGTTTCAATTCGGCAAGGTGGTCGACGTGTTAAAGTGTTTTTAACGACATTCTTGTTTTGAACGAACGATCGGATCGAACCATTGCAACGTGGATGTTCCATCGATACTTGCCATCCTGGTAACTGCTCGTGTCACAAATACGCGTCGTTCCGAAACAAAATTTAAAAAATTATGAACGATAATTCTTATTGCGCTTTGTTTTAATTAATATTTTGTATATCTTTGATTATTAACCGACGAATCTGACATGGTATACGAATGACGGATAGACAGAAAATAATTTGTCTAAAATAGAAACCTGAGAATTTTCCCATTACGGGAGAAAAATAGAAAACGTGCAAAATCAAAGAAGAAAACCTAGAAAAATGGCGCAAAAAATATCATGACGCCAAAATCATCGTGACCTTCGCAGAGAGACGATGTTAAAGACATACCGGAAGAAAAATTCGTCGAAAACGTCGGCGTCGTAACGACGGACGAATCCTCGGAAGAAGCCTCGCGCGATAGCGACTCGGAATCAATACGAAGGCGAATAAGAGCGTTATCCTGGCACCCTTGGGACTCGCCGAATTCCCAGCGAGCACGCGTTGCTCCCGTTAGTCGCGCTCTTCCTAGCTAGCTCCCCTCGCAGCGGTGGTAGTAATAGAGGTAGCGGCAAGGTCGTACGTAACGTAGATCGTCGTCGGTGAGTTCGAGCGGGACGGACAGACGGACAGACAGGCAGGCAAGGAAGAAGGGCTGAAGAAAGAGAGAGGGAGAGAGAGAGAGAGAGAGAATCGTTTAAGCGTCCCCTTCGGTCCCCTCGTTCTCCAATTAGCGAAAGTAGATTGGAAGAAGGAGGAAAAAAGATCGAAAGACCGAAGGAGACGAAAGGAGAGAAGCGGAACGTCGAACAAAGGGAGCGACAAAGAGAGAGAGAGAGAGAGAAAGATGGAAAAAGAAGCGGTTGGAAGAAGAGAGTCGACTAGGAGTGAAAGAGAGACCGAAAGGCAGACAGACGGAGAAAGAGAGATGAAGTGTGAGTGAGTGAGAGAGAGAGAGAGAGGGAGAGAGACGATCGGTCGTTAGGTGGGCAGCGGAGGAGGCAGAAGCGGCGGCGGCGGTGTCGGAGGTGGAAGGGCGTCGGTAGAAGGGTAGCCATAAAAGTTTATGCTCTCCATATGTTGTAATATAGTCGGTAGCAAGCGGCAGGGCGCGGGGGATCGGTAAAATATGCGGGCAATAAGTATGGATTGTTATTAACACGGGGCGCGCGGTGTCCGCCGCGTTTCTGAATCCATTACCTCCGCATGGCGGCTGAAATACCGGCCGATATATCCGACCTGGTGTGTACATCGCTTGCACCGATGGTGCGAGGGAGAGAGAGAGAGAGAGAGAGAGAGACGAGGTAGATGAGAGCGAGAGGGAGATCACAGAAAGAGAGAGAGAGAGAGAGATAGGGGGGATGGAGTAGACGAGAGGACCCAGAGAGCGTATGAATGGATTAGCAGGTACGGCGGGCGCGGTGCGGCTGAAATTACGATCGGATTTCGCGTATCCTATACCAACCTTCTCCTCTATACCTACGAACCTAGCTACGTACGTACGTACGTATTCCGAAGGTGTGAGACGGGGAGAAAAAAAAATGTCTGGCGGACGGGAGAAGAAGCGAGGGTTGGTCGCGACGCGGAGCGGACCGAGACCGAGGGTAGTAGAGGAGCGGCGGGTTGAAGCACAGAGGCGAAGTGTTTTCATTTCCGGGCCGGAGCTTATTAAACGTAACGCGTATACGCGAGATACCGTCCGGTTATCCGATTCGTGACTTCCACCGTCGGCCCTTCCACGATCGGGCGGCATCGATGTAACGTACGTAGATACCTCTAGGTACTACTACCACCATCGTTACTACTGGTATGGATAATGCTGCTGCTGCTACCACCACCACCACCACCACCACCATCACTAACACGGTCGTTGGCACGACGACGAGAGCGTTCGTTCGTCGGGGCTTAACCCTCGTCACGACGCGTACGATCGCGGAAAAAGGAGAAAAAAAGCTGGCGAAAGTGGCGCGCGCCCACGCAACAACGTCAACCATGCGCCAACGCATCTCGTTCCGCGCGAATCGACGAGAGCGACCTTCCCCTTGGGTTTTTAGAGCCGGAGAGGAATCGAGTTCGTCCGAAAGGCGAATTTTCGTTCGTTAGAATCTCGGGGACTGGAGAATCGACGAGGTTCCTTATTGCTCGGTGAGATTAGATCGAGGATACCTGGTTGAACTCCGGGCGATAATTCGTGGACGAATGCTCGACAGTGCGAGACAATGCGGGGGGTTGAAAGGAAGAATGGAAAGGAGGCGGTCGTTCCTTACCGGAAGAAAAGAACGCCCGGATATTGACTTTGCACCCCTGTAAATATCCAGATCCGAGTAGCAATTAAGCAACGGGCAAGGTAGGTGTCGTTAATAGCTTCTACTAGGAGAGCGGAAGGTTTTAAACGGTCCGATCGAACCTGAAATACGATTATATCTTGCGCGTACGAGCTTTTACGACGGCACACGGGGCTGAAACAAGGTTCCTACGGTACCAACACCGTTCCTATTACCGATATCCACCAGCACCAACACCGACACCGCTGCCATCGCTAGCAACGGCATTACCACCACCACCAACACCACCAGCGGCACGATAGCCTCACTTTTCACGGAACGACGTAAATCCAAGCGAGCGCGAGAGCGCCCGTTCGCGGTCGGTTTTCGCTTTTCGGACTCTTAAAGCGAGAAGACAAATAATCGCGGTAGAACGAATGCGGCAGGCGACTGATGGCTCTGGCGTGGTTCTAACTAGACGCAATCAAGCGCGGAGCCGGCCGGAGTTTGCGGCTGGTTACGAGAGGTAGAGAGGAATGAAGACTAACAGCGCGTCGCTCGGAGGCTAACCAGAAGTAATGCTACCTCGGATCAATCTCACCGGGTACCGGAATCCAAAGTCGGGACGCACGATCCCTTCCTTCGTCCCTGCGGACAACCTGAATCACTGGATCTTCGACGACGGCGACGAAGACGACGACGTGAAGGAGGAAGAGAAGGAAGAGAAGGAAGAGGAAAAGACGAGAACGCAGACGGAGACGAAGAACGACGACCAAGAGGACGATTCCTTCGGTCGAGGTGCGACGATGCTCGCAGACCGCGTTAATTCGCAACTTATGCCGTCTCTAACCTAGCTAAAGACCTCTCACGGAGTTTCTCCCGTCGAGGGAACTTTTCCCTTTCTCTCGGGCTTCGACTCGTCTATTTGTCGAGGAAGTTGCCGCGTACGCAACGACGATCGATGCGACCACCGAAGAATACCTCGGACGATTCTTTTCTCGAGCGTATTAACCCTTTGCGGAATAGAGGCGACTCTCGGTCGCCACACGACTCCACGCAGCAACTCGAGAGGCGCTTCTCAGGCGTCACGACGTTTTAGACGATAACTCGAGAAAAGATCATTTCTTTGGGAATGGAAATCCGTCTAATTAATTCTTATATTCTCCATAAACTAGTGAAAAAAACAAAAAAACGAAAAGTCACGTATACATTTACGATTTATTCAAATTTTAGTAGACCAGTCGAAAGGAGGTATTCGACAACCGCGAGATGGAGGCTAAATCAGGCTAAATGGAAAGCTTCGCGTAATTCTTACAGGCTCGAAATGGGGTTGCAAGGTTCGTTCCTATCGAAAAAAAAACCAGGTGGACCGCGATACGTGTCCAGATAAACCAAGGACGCAGCTTGGTGAACGTTTCATAAATTATCACGCGAAACAAAAACACAGAGCCCGACGTTACAAAATTCTATTTGTAAAGGTGCAAATATAGATAACGTCTTAAAATATAACGTTTTTGTGAGTTTATTTCTATATAAACCTATTTTATGTGACCGGTAAGACACTGTCGCATATGCGTAAAATCGTCTCGAACTGCCACGTAGTCCACTCTTGGAACGCGTGTGAAGCTCGATGCGACTGTGGAAGCACGATAGTGGGATCGAATTAAGATATGGAATTTGGTAGTTTTTTTTTTATTAGCAAATCGTCGCGTGTATCGATGTGACGCGTTAATGAGCGCACGCGGTATTACGTACGACAGATTAAATTCTGATTAAATTTCACGGCTAATCTACGTCGACGCTTTTAACGAGCGCGTGTACGTGGACGACGATTGGATATGCAAATACATGATCGAATGACGACGTTTGGTTGAAAGCAGGACTCGTCCGAGCGTTACCTGGTCCAAAATTTCATAAATTAAACAGCGAATCGTCGAAGTGAAAACGGACACTGCGTCGTCTATTTTCAGCTTCAAGGTACAAAATTGGCAGTATCGATCATATATATATATATCGATCATCTTATAGAGTAACACCCGAGTTAGCGACGGAAAGTATAAAATGCAGTCCAACGTCCAAGTCGAACTTCAAGGTACCGCATTAACAGAAACGATCGTACCCAAACCCTTTTAATGCTTGACGCAAAACTAGTGCTTATTCGAGAGATAGTTGCATATAAAAGTGCAGATAAAACATATCGACTGTAATTAAAAATTGTGAATAATACGTTCTATCGGAAGTAATATGTAGAGATTGGTTTCGTTAATTGAAAAACGATTATTTACAGCAACAAAACAAAACACGTACTAGGTGGGATATGGATGCCGTTGTGTTTTATGGCTGTTGTGATTTGGCTCTTTATTACGCGAACTATTGTTTTGCAAAAGACTTAGCTATTATTCAAACAATTAAGGAAAGTTGTAAACAAAAATTTCTTGCTTATGTTTATCATATGGCAAAGATGCCTACGATCCTTAGAAAAGCAGTGATAATAAAAAAATAACAAAGAATAAACGTAACGTCTACAATGATGATTCAAACAATTTCTAAATCTCTTGAAAAGAGAAATTCTGCATTGTTTGTACGAACTCAGTCAGATTGACATACTTTTTGATGTCGTAAGATTATTTGCAAACTATATCAAACAGAGAACTTGATTTTCAACAAAATTTACATTGGACTCGAAGATACAAAATTGGCAGCAACAATCCTGTCTTAACCCCTTAGTTAGGGACCTATTTTTCCTTATCTTTCAGCTGATGGGGAGCCAACCCACCGATTTTAATGATTTAAAAAGTTATTTTTATGTTTTCTTGTGCTTCTAAAGACACAACGGCGAACTTATT
>JAITYT010001776.1:231415-245636 GCA_025433975.1 Liostenogaster flavolineata
GAGTAGCCGAGAAGGCGAGAGCTGCCAGGCGAGAAGCAAAGAGACGAGAGACCGTGTAACTCGAAGAACCGTTTCATTGTCTTTCTTCGCGGAGACGTTTTAACGAGCGCGTTACGCGCTTTCGATCTTCCTCCAACGAACTTTTCTATCGCGTTTTCCATTCTCGAGATAGTTTCCAAGGATCGATAACGAGCAAAATCGGGCTTTCAATTCTCCAAAACGAACTTCGTTTGGTGTTTCGACGATCAGAATTGTAATTTGCAAAACGTCTTTTCCAATTATCGGATTATGCAAAGTCTTTGGTAGAAACGTGTGGGGCATGTACGATCCGTTGCAGCACGAACGAAGACAACGGTGAAAGGCGAGGTTCGTTTGACTGCATTTCGTTTCGATATTCGTGAAGCGAGTCGAAATTTCGAGTTTTATTGGACGACGACCGATTGACGATTTCGTCGTACCAATGGACACCTCGATCGGTCAAGATCGTAACAAGGAATATTTGCGTCGTTTACGTGGCCTCGACGCATCGACAAACGTTCGTGTGACGTATCAAATCAAAACAATTTTCGAGGAATAAGAAGATTTAACGATTCGATTATACGTGTAGTTTAAGAATTGAAATAAGATTCAAGAGTGTCGTTAAGATGATTGTAATAGAAATTAAACTCAGTTACGTTGCTGTGATATTGTTTTTTTTTACGTATTTTGTTTCATCGCTCCACATTTAAAAGTGAAAAATTGAACGATAAAATATTCCACTGGTCCTACTGAATGAGCCACTTCGCGAAGTAGTTCTGACCACTATTTTCTTCTTTTGCCTACCGAAACGTCAACTCGGTAGCCCGTCTGATTTTACGAGCTCGTTATTTCGTGGCCCATGCTTCACCTCGAGCGATCGATCTTTTACCTACAGTCGAACATTTCACGTTCACACGGAATCCATTCTATATCCCTTCAACCTTGTAAATCCAAAATTATGTACGTACGATGTACGCACAAATTACAATGTTTAAAAATTACTCGTCACGCATCAAAGCGAATCAACGAAGCGCAGACACGAGAATTAAACTCGCGGAGTGAACTATTAGGAATTTCTCATCATTCGCGAATTGATTTCCGAAGTGATTCTGATGGATAAAATATTTATTTGAATTTATAAATCAATGTTTGCTTTTTCGTATTCGAATAATCCGACATTTTATATCACACAACCTGATTCGGATCGATGAAATGTTCGTTTAAATTGAAGAATCAATTTTTCTTTTTCCTTGAATAATCCGACGTTTCGCACTATCCGACCTAATTGAATATATCAACGAGTCTTTAAAAAGGAATACAAAGAAGAGTCAAGCAGCGAAAGATCCGATCGTAAGTCGACGGTCCTTAATTAAAAATCCGTCGACGCCTTCGTCGGGATAACGAGTAAAATCGTAACTTAACGAGTGCTAGACACGATAAATCTAAGAAGCGCCTACCGGTCGCGATTAACCGCGTATCGCGTTCACGCATCGGCGATTCGCGCGATAGCACGCGTGAAACGTCGGACATTAACGAAGCATAAAACACCTTGGAAACCGATAAGCAACGACTCGGTCGTACGGTCGAGCAATTTGACGATATTCTTGCTCGGAAATATCAATTATCCAAACGTGGCAAGAATTCGCACGAATCCAAGCGCCTCCGAAATCGAGTCAATCGTTCCAGACGTATCGCGAGCATTTCCATCGTTCACGTCGCCTTCAAAATCGTTGTCCTTCGTTCGAGCTGGTTCAAAACTGTAAAAGTGTGCGCACAAGACGAGATCTTTCTCAGAGCAGGATTAGAGAAGAGATGTAACGAAGAATCGACGATGACGGAAGAAAAGCGTTGATTATGGCGGACAAGTTATCGCTTAACCCTTTAGCTAAATTTTCGCCGTGCTAAAAGTGGAAACATCAAGCGCGCGCAATCTCCGGCATTCGAAAAAATGTCTTTCATTAATCTTGTCTCCAAAGTAAAAATAGTAATTATAACCGTAACGTAATATCGAGCGATAACTTTTTAAAAATAATATTCTGTACGAAATCTTTAAAATACGTATACGCACGTAATCCAACTTTTGGCTCCATTTTTGCGGCTTGTGACAATAGTCACCTAATATCAGAGAAAAAGAGTCAATTAATTATTATTGCATAAGAAATTCATGTAGAGCTCGAGAGTCCTTTGTTCGCGAGTGTGACATCCAGCGTAATTAATAAATACAATCAAGTTAATTTTCGAAATTTTTGTTTACCCTCTCTTTTTCCCTCGTATTCTAACAAAACGAAAGTACCGAGAAGGGAAAGGAAGAGAATCGGACGCGACGTTGTCGTCGTTTCCCTTGGATCTCGAAACGCGATCACGTTCGTCCTTGACCACGGCTCCGTAATCCACGCGTGCGGACACGTTCGAAGATCGATCGCGAACAGAACGACTGGAACGACGAGTGGTAGCTCTCTCTATTTTTCAACGCTCGACGAACGATCGGACCGAACGAGAAGGTAGACAGGGTCGAACGGGCAGGAAGGGAATCCGATAGACAGACGGACGATACAGACCAACGGACATCCAGCCAGCCAGCCATCCGTCCAGGCCTGTGTGCACACTTACGCGTACACCGAAGGCAGCCCGGCATAATAATAAAGGACGCAGGGATGCGTGCTACCGATCGCCGGGCTCATCGTCGTCCTACGGTCGCACGGAGCGCCGATGCGACCGGATCGCCCTTGTATTTATCGCTATCCGAAATACATTCATTTTCATTTCGAACATTACGCGCTGCCCACCGAGCTGGGCGGAAAGAGGGGGTGGACGAAGGCCGCGGCGGGAGGGGAGACGATCGTCGGTACCGCAGAGAGAGAGAGAGAGAGGACGAGGACGACGACGACGACGGTAGCGGCGGCGTTGGATTCGAAGGGGTCCGCGAGGGGTGGCGGAGCACCGCCGGGTGGGTGTCGAACCGAGAGGAGAGGGCTGGAAGAGGAAGAGGCAGAGAGGAGTAGGTAGCAGGCAGCATCACGCACCGGCACAAGCACCACCAACCAACCAGCCAGGGTATTACCAAGAGCCAATGATATAGTGACTATTACCGTCACTACATACCCGTGTGCGGAGTGATGGCGGGTGACTGCGTGCCTCGATAGCGCTAAGCCTCGAGGCAGTAAAATACATTGGTCCGGTGGCTGTGATCCGGCCGTATCAATGCTGCTCGGCCGTTATGTGTGGATCCCCCCTTTGGCCTCTTCGTTGCTCTTTCTCTCTCTCTCTCGCTCTGTCTCTCTCAGTCTCGTTGCTGTCGACGAGCGACGGCCTTCCACAGCGCGCATCCACTTCTCGCCCTCTCTCGTCCTCCGAACGCGTTCCTGCGGCGTCGTCGCCCTCACCCTGGCTCTGACCCCCTCTTATCACCCTTCGCGGACCATCCTGGCGTTCCTACTTTCCCCGTGGAGTTCGTGCTCGTTGCTGGCTCTTCCTCGTGGTCCTCGGTGGCAGCCGTCATCATTGTCGTCATTTTGGTCATCGTGGCCATTGTCGTTCTCGTTGACGTACCAGCTTCTTTCTTTCGCCGTCAGCGGATTTGGTGTTTTCAATTTGGCGCGCGCTACGATACGAGCGGGTTGGCTGCCACGACGGGATCTCGTGAATGAGCGGGTGGTAGAGGAGGGTGAGAAGCTAGCAGAATGACCGTTCAGCGATGGGTAGACAATGAGAGATTTCGTGGGCTGATTTTACCTTTGGTTCGGTTCCCTGTGAGCGGAAAAGGGAACGTTGGCACAGCTCGACTCGCGGACGATGTTAAATTCCGCGCAAAGAATCTTAACACGACAGTAGACACGAGTCGGTTGGCCTCGAGATTGCAGCGAGGAAGACGTATATCGCGAGGTATGAGATTACGACGTGGCTTCTTTCGAACCCACTCGATTTGAGATAGAACGAGAAAGTTGAAGATCGTCGATGAAGGATTGCAAATACGCGCGGCTACTTCCTACCTTGCCCGAAGACACTAACTGATAATAATAGCGAATGCACCATTTAAAAAAAAGAAAACGAAAAATTCGATTGAAACATCACCGTGGCGTCTTTCGTTTCTTGAAATCGAACGCGCGAAGCGGAACTTCTTCGCGGGGAGACGAATGAAAATTTCTTCCTCGAGGGTGTTAGAGGAAGCTCGCGGTTTTTAACGTGCAACTCGACGGCGCTAACGGCGCCGGAAACGAATGAAAAGGGTGGCGCATAGACGAAGGGGTCGAGCAAGAGAAATAAAGAGAGAAAGAGAGAGAGAGAGGGTGTTTGGCACCATCCATCGAAACGTCCGGGACTCGATTCGCGGGATCACCGTTAAGACACCGCAGGGAAAACGTGCGGTTGACTGAGCGCATCCGGCCGCGCCAGTAAGAAAAATTAATCGCATTCTTCTCCCGGCAAATCCAGGCCCCTTTATCCGTGGCAGCGCGAATACCCCGTCGTTTGTCAGGAATAGTGAATTAATGATGATTGCTACCACGGCTCAGGTCGAATGAGTGCCACGCTCGCCACCCCTTACATCATTCCCCCGACCTTCTTTCCGCGTCTCCCGACGACGGCGACGACGACGACTCGCTCGTTTACTTTAATGCAATCATTAACGGGGGAGGCGAAGTTGCATCGCTTTCCCAGCCGCCTCCTTCCGTATTTTCTCTCTCTCTCTCTCTCTCTCTCTCTCTCCCATCTCCTCGGTTTCGTTTTCTCGCGAGTCGCGCGCTCAATTTTTCCTCCTTCAACTTCCCCTATCAATGAGATCGGCGAGTTCACTCGCGCCTCTTCGGAGTTTTTTTAAGCGTAGGTGGCAACGAATATTAGGGTCGGAGGAAAGCAATGTCAAGATTGTTTCGGTAGCGATCGATTTATTGCGTACTTCGTGCGTGAGATTTTGATTAGATTATTGACTTGAAATAAGAATTTAAATATTATAAAATTATTCTCCAATGGAAGACGCACGAAGGAGTAAAAAAATCGTAAAAAATCATTTCGAAGAATTTTCGATGCGCCTTCGAGGAGAAACGCGACAAAACGCGAGACGTCCACGACCTTCGTCGTTCCTTGATCGACTCTTTTTTCGATACCGAATCCCTACTACAAAATCGCGGCACGATTATCTCAACGTTCTCGAGAAAAGTCGCTGTACGAATAAATAAGAAGAAAAAAAAGAAAAAACTGCAAAGAATCGAGCATCGGGCACGGCCGCTCGTACAAAGTTGCACGCGTCGAAGACGAAGAGGACGAAGACCGCGACGGCATCCCCGCCCGCAGCACAAAGAGAAATCTTTCGTAACGAGGCGTCGGAGTTGGCGAGAAACGAGTGGAAACGAGTTCGATTTCAATCGCTCGAGAGTGGAAGGACGTCGGGAGGTCAACCTAACGGCGGTCGCTTCTTCTTCCTCTTCTCTCGCTCCCCGACCTCGCGTCCACCAGGCGCTGCGCCTCCTCGGGGCGCCGGTGTGAAACTTCAGCAATTTCCGGCCGGAATACCGCGCGCCTGAGCTAGCAGGAGCTAGGGGAGAAAGGGGGGATTCGAGGGAAGAAGAGCGTCTTTCGAGGTGCCCGCGGCCTCGACAACTCGTTAAATATGCATGTGCCGTTTGAGGAGATCGGGGAGGAACGACGACGACGACGACGACGACGACAACGACAACGACGTAGCCAGTAGTGATGGTGGTTCGGACGGTGGTGCTTCTGACGATGGTGGTGGCGAAGCAGCAACGCCACGACGAACCAAAGGGACGTGGATTTTCGTCCGAGCGTCTTCCTTAATTATCTCGTCGTTGACGATCTAATCGCGCGTGCTGGACCACCGCGGCAACGGAAGGGAAGCCTTTGAACCGTCCACGTCGAGGGAAGGAAAGAGAGAGAGAGAGAGAGAGAGAGAGAGGGACTCGAGCTAGTGCCACGGCCAGGGTGTAATAGATAGAGAGAGCGCTATGAGCGTGGGTAGGAGTGAGGAGGGGCGGAGAGGAGGAGAAGAGGGAGAGAGGGAACTCTCCACGACTTAACGGCCGCCTTAATGCCGGCGACTACGCTCATGACAACGGTCGGGCTACGAGGGTTCGCAAAATTATGCTTGTCAGATCCATTATCCGTAGACCAGCGGCGCTAGTAGTAGATAAGCAACAAGCTGTTCGTTCTCAGGAACGTTCAAAGTACGCGCGCGCGCGCCTGGTGCTCCTTCCTTTCGCAATAATCGTAGATTATACGAAAATTGAATTACGAGTGGCGCGCGTGCGCGTGCGTCGCCTCGCATCGCCCGCGGCGGAGTTAGGTGTGTACGATGTGTATTTAGTTACGAGCGTGTACGCACGAGGTACGCGAATGCTCCCCCCGTGGCGGGGGAGCGCTCGTAAAGCGCGCGTGTTCACAGGAACTTCGAGATTTCGACGTAGACTCGCCCGTGCTTCGGACTTACTTCGTCGAACTTCGATCCGTCGAAACGGCGATGGAACGAACGGATGGAGAACGGAGGGTGAAATTTCGAGTCCTGGCGATTTCTGGCCTCGCTTCGATCGTGCGCTTCTAGACGCACGCTAGCAAACGTTTCGGGAATCCATCGGCGATTTAGCGATTGACGCGACGTGGCTCGAAGGAAGTCAAAGAAACCCTTCGTAAGACAGACGGAATAGAAATATCAAAGCGGATGAAAGAATTTTCCAAAGAGCGTTTCGACTTAGTCCAATCCGCGTTTAAAGATCTCAAACACTGCGGATAAACGTCACCCAAAGTCGACTATCAAATCCAATAATATCCGTGGCTACAACTTGGTAGCTAGCTTATTTGTAAGTTGACCGATTAGGAGACACAATGTGAAAATTCGCTAATCGTCCCTTAAAATCGTTGCTTCGTTACAAAAAATTTCATCCATCACCGGAATCGATCAAAAAAGGCGCCTCGATCCTAAGTTTGAAGTATCAAGTTTAACAAACGGAGACGATATCGCGCGTAATTGCCACACAGAACTTCGCGTCAGGATTAAATTTAACATCATTCGGAGGAAGGTGACTGCAGGTCGGAATACTTGGAATAATGTAACGCTGTTCTTTAAATATTCGCTTTGACCATGGCGATTCGACAAAAGACGACGACGGACAAGCTAGAAAGAGAAAGAGAGAGAGAGAACTGCGGCTATCCGGCGCTCTTTCAACAAAAATACAGATATTAATGCGGCGGACAGCGCCTGATATAGAGACGCGATTAAAAGCGGCGGATTATGAGAAATTAACGGCGCTCGCAGAGCGAGGAAAATCTCGTTTGAATGGTATGCGCGTGTATAAAGGCACGCTGCTGTTATCGACGCAGTGTCACGTCATCGCGCAAACGACGATTATTTGTTTCGACAGTGGCGACGAATGCATTTGTCAGCGGCGGGTGCTTCGTGAAACCGCGCATTTGCCTCAAGGGCGTCATCGTTCATCAGAACCCCACGTTGTGTCTCCTCTCCCCTCTCCTTTCGACGAGAAGCGTACGAGAGAGGGAGAGAGAGAGAGAGGGGGGGAAGACAGAAAGGGCTAGAGGAAGAGGGAGGAAACGAGGCAACGCCGAAGGGGCAAAGACAAAGACGAACGCTCGTTCGCTTAACAGCCCAAGATGAACCCACTTCATCGCCGTTTAAAGGGGATATTGTTCTTTTTCTTTCGCGTTTGCCACTTATACGCCGTTTCCTTCGATAATTTTTCATTCGCTCGTCCCCCGGTCTGTTGGCCTCGGTCGTGGCGGAACGAGCGACGCGAGACGCGCGACGATTTAATCCAACGGGGCGCTTTATATTTACCGTTTCGCATTGATCAAGAAAGACGAGCCCTGTTCCGAGCGAATCTACCGCGATCGAGACGCGGGATTATTTATGCGTCAAATGGAACTGAGAAACGTCGCGAAAGTGAGGAAATTTCCTGTCGCGAAGCGGTTTGTCGCGCGATGATCATCGATCTGGATCGAGGGAAAGATTCGGTCGAGATATTTCGATCGTTCGATTCGAACGTAGCGTCGACCAGTGCTGCGTCAAATTTCTCCTCTTTCTCTCTAAAAGCTGACGATAAAACGCTAATCACGATCGACATATTTTCTTGTCTTTAATAGCTTCTGGAGGCTGTTAATCGCTAACAAAACGCAGTATATGGTGACCGACCTTCTTGTTGATCGTATCTCGCGCCACATCGAAACTCAGCGATCGAGACAAAGGGTTGACTCGGAATTCGTGTCGACAGGGCGAATATAGAAAGTCTATGGACCTGAACGAGTCTCCGCATCACTCGCACACTCTTACAGCGTCCAAACGCTAATCATCCGGAACACGGGGACGAACTGTCTCGAAAACGTCCATCCTTCGACCCAAATCGCGCGCGTTCTTTCGCGGCAAGCCGTAACAGCGCAGTAAGACGAATCGTTAGCGCCGACTCAGCCGAAACTCGACAAGTTGGTACGCAGTTTCTAGCGGAATCCACGACGATTCTATCCATTGTTCGACGTCTAGCGTTGGCTAGCACCATCGCGAGGCGACGATCGATGTTGCCGAACTATTTGCCAAGAGAGTCGCACGTTCGAGCATCCACGAATGCTGATGTCGAATGTCCGTTCTACCCAGCGACCGACCGGCCGACCCACCCCTAGCCACCTAGCAACCCAGCGAGGAATACGGGCAAAGGGAACCGAACAATCGACGTAAGATTCTGCCAGAGCGGAATGGTCGGTAATTTATATCAAATTACGAACCCAAGGTGTCATGGCGCGAGGTTACCACGAGGGAATCGAAAGTATCCGACTACGAGTGGAACTTGGACGAGACTCGATTCCTTCGGCGGCATCGCGATGCCAATTTGCCTTCGAGACGCCTTCTATCGCTTTGCTCCGTGACACGACCAAACGGTAATGGCTTTCCTTCTTCCAGAGACGATTCTAGGTATTAATTAGCTGGTATTCTGCAAATTATACTTATTAGGTATCATTAAGGGTTATAGATAGAGAGTAGGTATTTTTTTTTAGCGAATCGTTGGCTTTTAAATAGTTACCTTTTCTTGGATTATTCATGCAAGATAGAGGGAAGAGATTGAAGAGTACGACGATAAATACGGGGTCTGATTAGAGTAAACGTCTGACATCGTATGATTGTTGTTGAGGGTATATATTCACTGATTAATTAAATTTGCTAATTAGCATGTTTTGGTGATTAGATCGCGTGAGTGCTGTGACAAAAGACGTTAAATTCTCGTGTAAAAACCAATCAGAATCGCGATCGCACGTATTAGTCATTTAAATGTTGACCCCAACGCGATCATTTGAAAAGTTCGCTAACTATGGCTGTGCGAACGTCACGATATAATTATGAAGAATAACTATAGATCGCAATTGCATTTCAGACGTTAAGCGCGGAAATCGGTCGACATCCAAACGACTTCCTTCCGTTCTTAACGGGCGTAAGAACACCGCGAAAGACCGAAGGAAAAGCTTCAAAGACGCCTATAAATACGCTTAATCGCGCTGTCGCATATATCCTTCGCGCCGCCTTGGAAATTACGACTAATCGCGAAGCTCCGCGTTACGACGAGATTACGACGGGATAAACTCGCCCTGTAAATCAAGGGTAAATCGACGGAAGAAATGCAAAAGTGTGGGCACGAGAGGTCGACGCGCGAACGGACCTGCCCTTCGCGAGCTAAACGAAGAAAAATATGCTGATGGCGCGCCATAACGTTCAGGTGACGCGACTAACGAAGGCAGGGTGACGACAACCGTCTTGTAGATGATCCGACATCTTGTCGGTGATCCAATATCTTATCGATGTTGTTGGAAATTAGACAGAAAATTGATTGAAAAGATGTTAAATCATCGTCAAGAGCGTTCAGCTTCCTGGACCGCGTGTTCAGTTCGTTCCGTGCATCGTCTAATCGAGGTCGAAAGGCAGAGGGTTGCTTTAGGCTAGATGGGAAAGAAGAAAAACTCTTCGATGTATTCTACAATAGTAAAAATTTCTCGTCACGCTGCAACGTTCTTATTTTTGATGCAATGAAAAAAAGGGGCAAATGAACTAACATGTGCTATCTTCCCCTTGGAACGATTTAGCTTGCGGGCAGTCGGCCGACGTCCGTCTGAGCTCGAAATCTGCTGCCGCGTGTGCGTAAGGCCTAACTTTAAGGAGACTCGGATGTCACCAAACGAGGCTAACCGATTAAGAAACGTAAAAGCATAACAACGTAGCGAGTGAGAAGAGGGGAAGCAGCTTGAATTATTTTTCATCGAAAGAACGTGCCCACGAATCAGTGGCGAGGTGATTTGAATAAAAATAATGATAATAATTATGAGCAGAGTTCACAGGAAACTTTTACTTCAATTTTTCTTCGACGAGAAAGTCGATATTTCGAAAAGTGAATCACGAGGAGTTATGATCCTGGAAACCTAACCGATTTATCGATCCATTTTTCACCTTTCGACTTTCAACGTTCTATTTGCCTCTTTCCGCCTTCCACGTCGCAAGACGAAGCAACTTGACTCCACGTTCGGGAAAGTCTCGCGCCGCGTCTCTAATCGGCTCCAAATGAAACCGATTTTCCCCGGCACCCTCGTTGAATTTCGTAGCGCATCTCGCACTCCAACCACCGTCGATTCCACCATGGATCGAAAACGGAGAGAAAAAGGAAGTATCCCAGAGACGCGGTATCGTCGCGCGGCACTTTTCACGATGCACGAGCTACTCGTTAATGGAACGACGAGGCGAACGTTGCGACTTGTACATTCGTAGAACCGCCGGTAAAATACCAACAGCAGATGGTACAGCGAGGACGATGAGGAGGACGAGGAGCAGGAGCGGGAGGACGAGGCGGAAACAGGAGCAGAAGCACGAGGAAGAGCAGGAGAACGGTGGGAAGAGTTGGCGGCTGGCTCCGTGGCGAGGCGAAGCAAGTTGTATCTCACAGATCTGTCGCGTGATTAAGCTTATTAAACGCTTAACTCACGGTGGGCTGGTTCTCTTCCTCCTCTCTCTCTCCCTCTCTTTTACAGCGTCTGTCTATCTCTCTTACACCCCCCACCTTTTCTTCTCGTTCCCTATGTCCCTCCTTTTCTTCTCTCTTTCTCTCTCCCTCTTTCTCTATTGCGTTCGTTCTTCCCAGAGCTTCACCCGTTCCGCTTTCATCTCCCATTCCCATCCCAGCGCTCGTAGTTTTGCAAAGGGACCGAGAGTAGGCGAAGGTAGAGGCGGACACCACACGGGGTAGTCGTGGGTGGAGGACGACGGGTGGCGCGGCCAGCCTCCTCTCTCCCTTCCTTCCTTCCTTCCTGCCTGCCTGCTTGCCTACCTTCCTTCCTTCCTTCCTTCCTTTCCAGCTTGGAGAAGTAGCCGAGCGAAAGGTGGGAGGGAAGGAAGCGAGACTGCCAGCAGCCCCGCGCACCAAATCATTGTTATTACGGAATATTACGCGGCTGTATCAGCCGTGCAGACTCCGTGGCCAATAAACTGCGGTTACGTCCCTAATATGGTGAATCTCAATTTTCAGAGGCACCTCGCCGCACGCCGGGACAACCAGCTCGCTCGAGCTTGCTTTCTGCTCGCAAGAACTCGCGCGAGTGCCGAAGGAGAAGCCGCGGTAAGACGAAGCAGATTGCAGCTCGAAGAACGCGTCGCTTCGCTTAGCAGACAAAGCGAAGATTCGATCGATTCGTCCCACTCGTCTGCACTTCGCCGACCTTCGGCTTATTCGGTAACCATCGAGTCGACTTTTCAATTTGTAGACGTTTCAAGAGAAAACTGACACGGTAGGATGGACGAAGCGTGTAAAGTCTATTAGAACCTTTTCCTTCTGGAAATCAACATCGATGTCGATCCTCGACCGTATTCAGCAGTTCTTGCCGATCACAGTAACTCGATCTTCAAAAATCGATCCAACATCGATCGACTTCAGTTCCGACGAGTTGAACGCAACTATCAAAACGCGGCAAGATGTTAAAAATCACAGATCCTTGCTCCTATCGGGCTTCAAACTGACGTCGTTGCCCAAAGAGGCCAGAACAGGCAAGGTTCCATTCGAAAGGTAGAGAAGAAGCAAAACTTCATCGATCGAAGTTAGACGTTACCGACAATAAGATGGTTAATCGAAGAACGAACTCCGCTCTCGTAAACTCGGCGGAAAGTATGAAGCAACGCGGTCGCGCGATGCGTAATTAATCCGCGGCGGTTCGTTATTGGCGGCAGTTACAACGGGTATCCGTGTAATCCGGAGGTCGATGGGGCGGTGGTGGTGCTGTCGGTGGTAGTGGTGACCAGTTGGAAAAGGCGGGTGGAAAGAGGGAAAGAGGGGAAGAGTGGAATCGACGGTGGTATTTGGCGCGCACGCGGCTCGTCCACGTCCTGATCCTCGTCCTGCTTCTGGTCGTCGTCGTCGTCGTCGTCGTACCGCCGGTGGATGTGTGCGTGCTCGTACGATTTCGCACGCATCGATACCGTGCGGCCACGCGGACGATTCTTCTTTGTTAATGACCGTCTGCTTACGATATAAAACTGTTTGTACGCGATAATAGCCGTCGCAGTGCGCACCGATAATTATTTTGCATTACGGAAATCGGCGATCCGGGTGAGGGGGGTGGGGGGAATGGGCTTTTACACGGAATTACGAAGTGTAATCACTCTTGCGTGCATAAACGTCGATCGAGCTCTCGCGACCGATTATCACGCCGATCGATTTTTACCTGGATCGTTTCTCTAACGCGAAAGCGAAGCGTTACGCGTGCGATTCTTTGCCTTTGATAAAACGCTCCCCTTCCCCTTCTCCTTCTTCCTTCGAGAGATAAAGAAGATCGGAGGCGAGCTTCGATCACGACCGGAGGGAGGAATGGTCGTCATTTTCGGGAAACTTTGCATATAGAAAAATTCTTATTAGAATTCTGTTTAAAATTCTGATTAAAATTCTGATTAAAACTCTAACTCTTGTCTACGTGCAAGGACACTTCTCGATAATTTCGATCACGACCGTTGCCTCGTGTAAATCCACATTCCATCGACTCTCACCGCGTGATTTATTGCACGAAGCATTCGGACAAATACACTCGCACTTCGTCCATCGATTACGAATGGCAAGGCGAGGAGTCGTACGATTCGGGGAACGGAGATACCATTTTGTTCCATTTGTTTGCGAGTATCACGGTGCGACGACGGGGTCTAATAAAACGATCTCACGAACACGAGTTCGATGGCGGTCGTAGAGAATTCACGAATACGTTCTTATCGTCGTCGTCGTCGTCGAACTCGCGTACAAATCGTTATACGCGGAATAATTCGCGATCGCGAATCGTTCTTAAGGCCGAGATGCCGATACATCTTCGAATTACCATACGGGATGTTGAACACGAGAGGAGAGTCGCGCCATATCGAACGTAAATGTTTGCGAGAACGTCGAAGACCGTCACGAAGTCGCGGGTTGCGATTAGAATATCAAGTAAGAGCGTCTCTCCCTCTCTCTTTCTCTCTTCCTCTCGAGCTCGCGCTTCCTTTTCTCTCGCTCTTTACTTTGTCTCTCTCCCACTCTTTCCGCGAAAGGTCGAACATGACCCAGCCATCATAAAATTCGGCCGACGGCAGCGTCGGATTTTCTGTGGAATATAGCGCCGATTAGCCGTGCCGTCGCTCGATAAAATAATTTATCGAATATATTTCAATTTCACGCGTATTATGCCGCCCCGAAAGAGTAATTCAATGGAAAATATAAATATTCATTTGCGGGGATTTAAAGCAAACGCTCTCTATCTCTCTCTCTCTCTCTCATCCGTCCGCTCTCTCGTCGCACAGGTATAGCTTGCTCGCTCTGTTGCCACGGTCATTCTATCTCTCTATCTCTCCCGACCGATGATTTATACCGGCAAAATAATAATTTAATTTCACCGCAGTTGGGCACGATACAAAATTGCACGACAAAAATAATAAATAAATTTTACGCCGACCGCCGATGTCGATTTCAGCCGGTAACCATACCCTCCTCCGTCCACCCCGCCTGTCCCTCTTCGCCATCCCTCCTTCACCCCCTCCTCCTCCAACGCCTGCTGCTCCTCCTCCGACCAGCGATCCAGCATCCTTCCCCCCACGCGGAGTTTCCCTACATCGCGCGTACCGCGGGTCACAGAGCATTTTTACGCCTGCCTCTTTTTTCCTTGTATTTTTTTGTTCCTGTTTTCTTTTTTTTTTTTTTTTACCGGA
>JAITYT010001776.1:252248-268113 GCA_025433975.1 Liostenogaster flavolineata
TTCTCTAAGGATACGCGAGCTTTTTTTCAAAGAATTCGACTTTTCGATGGCGAGGTCGAGCAGCATCGAACCTCATTAGAACGTTCGACAGTGTCGACGCGATAACAACGTCGACTCCGGTGGAACGCTTGGCCATCGACGCTCGAAACATTCACAGTTGACAGATGTCACGTGCTGGCCCGCGTCAGTGCTGTCACCTGTCAACCACCGGTCCGGACGAATTACGCGCTACAACGAGCACGTGTTACGTCTCGAATAATGCGCGGAAAATTTCAGTGAGCTATCATTATATCGTTCGAAACGCGGCTGGCACGTATCTTTGACAGAAAGGTGATGGACAAGCTGCAGAGCCGGAATACAATTCCAACGCAGTCGGTCCGTCCGTCCGTCCGTACGTGGTCGCGCAGCTAGCTACCAGCCGACCGACAACCTACGTAATTCATATGTGACCTCCCAGCCGCGAGATAAACCGACTAAACAAAATCGAACCTCTCTCCGTCGTTTTTTTCCTCTCCCTCCTCCACCCTCCTCCTCCTGGGTCTCTTCCTTTGTTTCTCGTTTTCATCGATAAATCACGGTGAATATCGAGAAAACGGCGGAAAAGGTAAAAGAATACCTTAAACCAGATGAGCGTAACGCGATTTCACGGAAGGAGAGGAAGAGAGAGAGAGCGATCTCGATCTCGTCCAAAACGAAGCCTCGTCCACGCGAAAACCGGGTTAAAACGAGAACGAGGCGGCTTCGAGATACGCTTCTTTATTATTTTATTTTATCTTCCTTTTTCACTTTTTTCCGTAAGTATCGCCCTTTGTTTTTCGGTTGTTTTATGGCCTTTATCCGCCATCGAGCAATCCTTTCGCGCTGGTTTTACGCCGAGGAAAGATCAATAATCTTTAGCGATATTTATTTGTTTCTACGAGAACGACGACGACGACGATATGAGAGAAAAATACTCGAGACGATCTTGACCCGTCGATATTTCCAGCAGCGTCGAGGGAAAGTATTGCTTCGTATCGACGAAACTCGAAGGAGGCGACACTCGAATGTAATATGTCGTCGAACGGGCGATTAGAAATTCGTCAAAGAGTTTCGTCAAAAATTCTGAAGACGAAAACGGAGCCAAAAATGAACGAGAAAACGAAGACGACTAGGTCTCGTTTGAACGACTCGAATGCAAATGAATCGCACGTAAAACGAGGAAAAAATGTCGATGAGGCGTCGCGCGAAATCCAGTCGCGCCTTTCTATAACGATCCTGTCAGGAAGACCAAGACGAAGAGTCCTTCTTGGTGTTCGGACGTCCCGGATACGTTCCAAGTCCTCGTAAAACTGGAAAGAAATGACAAACGCATATACGCGCGCAAGCGTAGGACGCTTTTAACGAGGGACAACGAGGAAGAAGGCGCGGGCAAACAATTTCAAACACCCGGCAACGAATATTACAACGCGATATTACGTGGGATGAAATAATCCAGCCGGCTTCCGCCTCGTGAACAGGAGTAAACGAGGCTCCCGTGCTAATTGCCGCGAAAAGGGTTAACGTCGCGTTCTCCCCGTTGGCTCTTCCTCCCTCTCTCTCTCTCTCTCTCTCACTCTCCTTCGTCGTGTCCTTCTCGTTCCTACTCTCCGTCCTGAGACGGGCTATTCGAGCTCCTCTCTTTCTCTCCGCTCGAATATCGCCATCCATATTTAATTAGCCGGCTGCGAGTGTTCTTCTTCCCCGACGAAACGCGAAGGGGAAAAATCATTAGCGCGTACCGCGAGGTCAGCTCGACCGTTTACAGGGTGCGCCAGTCATTTTGATCCTTCTCGCGCGTGCTCGATCGTAATTGAAAACTCGCCGGTGCGACGCGTTCGATTCGATTCGAGCCGCTCTTTTTCGATCGATCGCGAGGAAAGCTCGTCGAAAGCGCGAAAATCGGTCGACTCTTAAGGCGAAGCATCGATTTTATTTCTGACGTTAATCGATTTCAAAGATATTCCTTTTTATTATAATTTAAAGACGCCGATCCTTTGATGCGCGAAGATCGATCGATCGCGAGAAAGGTGCGTCAAAGGCGCAAAAATCGATTGCCTTTGAGGCAGAACACTGTGATTACAACTTTTACGTGAATTAATTTCACGCATATTTTTCCTTAATTCAACAATTAATCGCGTTATTGATCATTCGATGCGCAAAGATGGATCTATCGTGATAAAAGCGCATGCGCCTTAATAATTAGCGATAACCACTGCTATTCTCTCGGAAAAAATCCGCAAAAATATTTAGTCACTTCGGTTCGACTTCTTCTTAACTCGAATCGCGTATCGCCTTTGATGATTGAAGAGACGAATTGGCACGAAACGCATCGCGCGTACCGTCGACGCCACGATCCTTCGAAAAGCAATTTTTTGCCATTTCCTCCTCTTTTTCACCGAGTCGCGTTACCACGGACTGGTAGCGCGAAATTATCGCGATTCCGATCGACTGGACGATCGATGGACCGTTTCTCGTTTGCTCGTCCTTCATGATAGCCTGGCGATTCGTTTCACCGCTCGAAGCCCCTTCGTAACGAAGTTCGAGAAACGAGCCGAAGGTACAGGGTGTAAAGAAACGTTTGCCCTTGGCAGTCATAGGCGTATCCTGCATCTTTTCGACCGATCAGAGCTTTGCTCCATGATTCCTTTACCACTTACTGTTTTATTGTAGAATAAAACCAATTAAAAATAAACATACTTTGAAATTTCTTTCCATAAAAATTGTTATAAAATTTACATTTAAAAATTGTAAATAAATGTTCATGGAAATGCACTCTTCAAAACTTTCACTATTATGAATAAGAACTAGGTAAATTTACTACCACCTGCTTTTATCGCAAAATGATGTACATAGTTTATCTCGCTCCTCCCCTTCCTTTTCTAAACTATTATTTGTTTCTCATGCGATTGAAAAAACCGTTCTACTTATAGGGTGACACGGTACATAGAACGAACTACGTTCAATTAAATATTATCTCTTTTATTCGATGACCTTTTGCCATCCTTCTGGCAGTTTCGCGATTCATGATCGTAGCACTGACGGAGGTGATTAAAAAAAAATCTAACGTCAGCTATCCCTAAGAACCAAAATTACTTTCTTGCCGGCCCGATAGACAGTCGAGAGCAAACATTTTTCCACACCCTGTAGAAAGGCGAGATTGCTTATGAAAGCGACTTTCACGACTCTCCCACCCCACCTACGTGTAATAAAGGTTCTCGTATCAAAGAGAACGCGATGCTCGTACGCTTGTAACGTCGTTGCGCATCCTGCGAGGGTGCTTCGCTCCCTCCCTCTCTCCACGCGCTATTATTATTTGTATTATTTCGTTTGGTCTTCTCGCGAGGGCCGGCGGCTCCTCGCCCTGTCTATCCTCTCGTCGTCCTCGTCGTTTATCTCAACGGTGTCGAGACGAGATCTCGCGATCTGCCCGATAAACTGATTTTCTCTCCCCCTTTGGCCTTGTCCGCGCTCTCGAATCACCTCTCAGTCTTGAGGCTAAAACGAGAGCGAGAGAGAGAGAGAGAGAGAGAGAGAAAGGCAAAAAGGAAGAAAGACGTGACGAAGGAAGGAAGGAAAGAGAGGGAAAAAGAGAGGGTGGAGTCGACGATTTATTCGTATCGTCGCTATATTCGAAGCATTATTTCAAAAGGAGCGTCCAGGCAAGGCGAGGAAGGTAAAGGCCGTTTCACGGCGCTGGAAAAATATTTCTCACGGCGTTCGCGAGACCGCCCACTTCGGACTTTCTCCCCCTTCTCCCTTCCTTCCCTTTTCACGGACTCTCGAGAGCGCCTTCACCGAGCGTCTCCACCCCGGTCCACCTTTTTTCCCTTCTCCGCTTCTTTCTCGTCCTCCCCTTTCACCCTCTTCCTCCCTCTGCCCCTCTTCCTGGTCATCCTTCCCTTTCTCCGACCCCTTCGTACGTCCGTTGCTTTCGCGCTCTTCCTGCCTGCCTGCCGACTTTATTTCACTCGGAAAAATTATCGTTCCTGCGCCTTCCTCCGCTCTCCGCCTCCTCTCCCTCTCCCCTTCGGCGTGGATCCTCACGGACCCCCGTGAGGTACGCGTGACCGCGCGGCTACGTGCATGCGCCGCGTCTCCGCGTCGCACGTGTGTGCCAACGACGCTAGAACAATGGCGCTGAATTGGCGTCTAACCGGTGAGCAATAGGTCTGTCCCTTTCGTAAGGAATAAAGGCGCGCCCGTTAATTAATGGTGCCGATAAATCAGCAACCGGAATAATACCCAAGGAGACAACAGGAATAGTTTATAAAGCGGCGGTACACGCTCGACTGCCGATGCCTTTATCGTTCGTCGTACCATCGACGCGCCGCCTTCCTAGAGACGACGTCGACCCCGCTTCCTTCCTTCCTTCCTTCCTTCCTCGCTCGTTCTCTTCCTGTCGGATCATCGACTAGCGCGTCCATCCACCAGGTGTTTCGTTTCTTGGGATGGCAAATGGTTTCTTGGATACCGATGGATCGACTTGTTGTCATTGACGTCACCGGTCAAGCACAGGGTGACCAATGGGAACGATTGTAGTTGTGTGTTAATTCCAATGGACGAAAAGATATACCACTAATTCAAATGCGCGAGCAAAAATTTTCTTTTTTTATATTGTATGTTTCAATCGTTAAATTATTATATTTCTCTTTCATGTGTACGGTAGTAAAATTGACAAGTTTTCTTTACAAAATGGCGTTCAATTCATTTTATTTGGCCTATTTGTTACGAGGTAATAACTATTTACTTTTAACGCGTTTCCATTGGTCACCCTGTATATAATCCGTTTAGGAGCACTACTTGACGTCTACGAGATCGCGTAAGGGTAAGGTCTATTTGTTTGATATGTTTAGCAGTCTTCGTCTTGGCACCGTGCAGTAAGCACGAAGTTACGCTCTTTTGTATTAAACTTTCACTTTATCGATACAGTTGTGCACTTTACTCTGCTCCAAAAACCCAACATTCGATCGCGATCGTTGGCAAACGTTTCGTTTGATGACTCTTCACGGAAGAAGTCTGAGTTAACAGATGTCGGTTCGGAGAACGCTCGATACGGAAGTGCGAAATACGCCAAATTGTCCGTGACACTCGTATCGCGGGTCGGTCGTTCGTCGTAGGATCGACGATGAAACACGAGAGTCGCGGTCGCTGTTAAAACTGTTTCACAGTGCGTCATCGCGCCTTGCCGTTTCGCCGTCCGATCGTTCGAGTTCATCGCGCTCGAGCGCCATTTATGGTCGCGTTTTTAACACATTGCCTCCTATTGCCTGACATGGCAATCCTAGATAGAAGCAGTTTGTAAGTTCCAATAGAATACTTTACTTTTGTAGTTTACTTTTATTTTAGTTCATTTTTGTAGACCAAATTCCGAGATCGAAAATTCGTAAATTCTCACCTTCGCCTTCAATTTTTTCTTACTTTCTTAACGTTTCTCTTCTTATTCATAGAGTCTTCCACCGATTTTCAGGACAATTTGAAAGCTCCAATTAAACAATCTAAAGATCGCAAACGAATTAGTTATCGAATTAGTTGCCTTTGCTTTGGTAAGCCAAATTCTGCGATCGAAAATTCTTAAATTCTCGTCTTCGCATTCAACTTTTTCTTACTTTCTTTATGTTACTCTTTTTAACGACGGAAACTTCCACCAAGACAGTTACAAAATTAAAGATCGCTTACGAATTAGTTGTCGAATCAATTGTCTTTCTCTCGATAAAACAAATTCCGTACTCAAAAGAAGAAAGATTCTTCACCCCCATTTTCAACCCTTCCATTCTTTCTTTCTTTCTTCACTCTTAATGACAGAATCTGTACGCGATCCTCGACGCCCGTACTTGTAAAAATCTCACAATTACGTGACACCTTCGTCTCTCCTCGTCGCGATCCAATAATCGAATCCTATCCGTACCAAGCGAATTACGGGGAAGTGTCTTCCTTCGCTCGTAAGGAGGCAAGACGAAGAGCTGATCGATCGATTTAGTCCGGTTCGAGTCGATAAACACACGACGGTAGCTGCGTCTCGGTGGAATCGTGACGCCGAGGCCCTCTGCAAACGTCCGAGAGACGTTCTTCCCGCGTCGCGAACGCGCCGCATTTATCTTACTCCGTAAACTTCCGCAACAGGTTCCCCGGATAGATGCATATTTAACCAGAAAGACGGAGGACGGTCGGACATTGCGGAAAGCTGTCTATTTTGCGGATCCTTTGTCTCCTCGCGACGCGCACGACGAACGATCTCCTTCGAAGACTAAGGAAGTCGCGTATGGACTTCTTGGAAATCTCCAAGGCTAACGATGAACCGGACCGAGTCCACGAGAGTCCTCGTATCGGAATGATCGTGTCTGGTAACGGAGATTCGCGTTGAAAAATCTTCTTCCTACTTCGCGATTTTATTAGGAAGATCGAAAAGTAAAAGGAACGTCGTGTTTGAGCTTATAAACGTTCGTTTAATATTAATTAGTCGATAGCCTACGCTGAAATTTTGCAAAACATGAACCAACAGATTATCAATAATGAGGGTGACCACGTCATTGACTCAAGATAAAGATGTATTCTAAAATTATGTATTTTAATTTGTCAAAAAATACGACGTTGCTTTTCGACCCCCTAACGCATCGTCTCTTTGCGCACACGAACCGAACGAAATCAAGATCATTCTAAATTTGTACTCAACCTTGCTAAGACAATCAATCTAAAATATTCGAATAAAGTGTCGAGAGATCGTCCATCCTAACATTTCTTCTAAAACGATTTCGTCTAAAAACGATCGAGAAGAATGAAATAAAAGAAAAGAAAAGAAACGAAGCACAGTACATTCGTCATCCAACGTCTGGAAACCTTCCTAAATCGTTATTCGATTCCACGGAGCGATCTCGCGAGATCGCGGCTAGGAATCTCGCCGTGGCGAGGAAAGAACGGGAATTTTCGAGTCCTCCACCCTTCTAATTCGCTCCTCGAGGCGAGGAAACGTCGAAGTTCGCTCGGTAGGCAGGCGAGAACGGCGATCGCGGGCGGGATGGTGGTGGAGGGTCGGGGAACGTCGGGTTTGCTGAATTTATCTTAAACGCAAAGTGAACCGAACACGGTCGCTTGATATACGGTCGCGTAATGTCTATATTTTTATTATTTACGGACCGCGAGATAAGTGAGTCTCTCTCTCCCTCCTTCGGCATCAGCCACCACCTCGCCCCTCTCCCAGGCCTGTGTATGGAGCGCCGTGATAGAGTCCACGAGGCCACAAGAAACGCGGGCATTCATTTTGCAAACTCGACACACATTGGTAACCTCTCAGGCTGAAACCACCCTGGGCCGCCACCTTTCCCGTCTTCTTCTACTCTTTTCTCTTTCTCTCTCTCTCGCTCTCTCTAACTTTTTCCACCTCTCTTCTAAAGCGATCGTTTCGATGTTCTCTCTCTCTTTCTCTCTTTCTCTCTCTCTCTTCTCTGCTGTCTCTTTTCCTCGCTGGCAGTTCCAGCGCCGCCACCGACGCTGCCATTGTATCGAAATATCACGCGCCTATAAATCACCAGGAGCACCGCATATTATACCTCCGAACTATTCGCAGGGGCGGTGGAGGCGCCGTCGCTTCGACCGAAGCCGAGTTCCGGGCGGAGGCGGCGAAAGGTCGCAGCAGGCCGCAGCCTCGATCGAAACTGACGCGCGACGTCGATTATTTTATTTCGCTCGATCGAGTCGAGTCGAGTCTATAGATGGATGGAATGCGGGGGAATCGAACGACTTTTCGTCGCTTCGCGATCTAGAAGGGTTCTGGGAGATGAAGAGCGTAAGTTGGAGGGGGATGGTGCGCGTCTCTTGTTTCTCAAAGGTGAAAAGATTTCGAGGTTCGATAAGGTTGGAAGAGCGTCTCGAGATTGAGATGTTCGATCGACGAACGGCGAGGATTGAATCAATTTTCAAGGAAACGATAAAGAAATTTAGCGGAGAGGAGACTCGTTCTTGAGCGATAACTCCGTAGTCGACTCGGCATTTAAGAATATCTCGACATCGAGGAAAGATTGAAAATCAGAATTACACGCTATAAACGCGTCTTCAAAGGCAGGAGAAGCTGCAACTCTATTTAACGTCGTATCTCAGTAGTGTACGCCTATAAATCGCGCTCTGCCATAAATATTTCCGAGGAACGTTCTTATTTCGCTCGCACGACATCGAAACCGTGGCGACACGGTAACGCGAAGGCAATTTAAAGAGAAGAAAAATCATTCTCACGAGGTAATCGATGCGATAAAGGGCCGGACGGCCGTAGCTAGCTAGCAGACAAGGAAGGAATACGCGAGTCGACCGTAGAAACGTCTACCGTATTCCATCCGGAAGAAGAAGGAGAAGAAGAGAGTGGAGAAAATTTATAGGGCACTCCAGCGCCTCGTAAACATTAAGCAAATCAAGCCTGCTGGCGTTCGTTTAAGAAGACTCCCCTCGAAGACTATCTTTCGTTAGCTCTTTCGCTCCTCTTCGTTCCTCTCTACCCCTCTACCTTCCTCACCCTAACGCGCATCGACTCTCCTCCTCTTCTCCGGCTCCTCCGTTGGCCTCTTAAGCCCTTCCGCCGGCCTCCTCGCCGTGCCGCGAAAGGAAACGCATTTCCCGTGATAATCGGGGACGCTATCGGAGTCGTCCGGTGTCCCCGGGCCAAGATTTATAAGGATAGTTTATTGTTATTCCACCCCACTTGGTTTTATGGGCCTTCGCGACGCGCGTCGCGCGCTAAGTCTCCTTTCTAGCCCGACTTTCGGTGGACCAAGGGGGCGAGATCGACTTCTCGTCCACGAAAATCGCTCGCCACGACCGGACCTTTCGCTACTTCGGAGCTAAACGCCGGTTCGTTCCGACCTCCGCTAGGGGATGCCTATCGCGTTCAAGTAAGAGCGCAGACCGATCGCCCGTCGACGATCAAACTTTCCAATGTCCGGCGTTATCGATCCTAACGAGAGATTTGAGAGGTTGGATGGATGAGAGGAAGAAAGCAAGGGAGAGAGAGATAAAGAGAGAGGGGGGAAATAAAGAGGGAAAAGGTACATTTTGATAATGCGAATTTACGAGGAGTCGATAATACGAGAGAAAGTCGTACCCAATGACGGTCGCTTAGTCTCTGGAGAAAATACGAACGTAAGACGCAGAGTGATTGGGTCTTCGTGGAAATCCTGCATTTGATCGAAGCGTTTCGTGATCGCTTTGGCTGAGTATTACACTCACGAAGATCCGACGACTTTTGATTAAAATATTGTTGGAATAATCATTGATAGGCAACTGTTTCCTTATGTACATCTGTTTTACGTGCATGTATTGTGCAGGGTGACCAATGGGAATGCGTTGAAAGTATTGCAGTTCTGTGTTAATTCCAATGGACGACACTTTGAAAAGATATACCACTAATTCATATTTCAATTATTAAATTATTATATTTCTCTTTCATATATATATATATATAATAATAAAATTGACAAGTTTTCTCTACAAAATGGCGTTTAGTTCATTTTATTTAGCCTATTCGTTACGAAGTAATAACTATTTACTTTTAACACATTCCTATTGGTTACCCTGTGTTACAATAGGTCCTTTACATTCAACGGTTCACATCCTTCTCCGGTTTTTCCCGGTCAGTCTTACTTCCATCTATTATTATTGCCAGCTGGCGCTGCTTACGGATATAAACATGTATGTATGAATACAGAAGAAAAATTCAAAGTGTTTGGTTCTTGGTGAAAATATCGCGTTAAATCAAACCGCTTCGATCGCGTGTTGTCTAAATATTACACCTACGAACACTCGATAATTCTTAATAATAAAAAAGATAAGTTCGTTCAAACAAAGCGTTTCGACACCGCGTTGCGTAAATATAACACCAAGGAATATCCGATTCTGCCAATGTAAAGCGCAAAGTAATTAGACGTTAAAAGGACCGGACGGCGTTCGAAGCAAGAGCAAAAACAAGAAATACGCGCTTGGCGCGATGCACGAAAGTAAGCGTGTTCGATCGAATACGAATTTCGACACGGTGCCGTCTAAATATCGCGCGCACTACGATCGAAAGAAAAAGGAGGAGAGCTCCGTGTTCCCGCTGCGAAAGAATTAGCAAGGTCGCAGCTACGGCTCTAATTGGAACTAATTTTGCCAAAGGCCGTGGGGTCTCTTTCCTCGCTAAAAAAAAAATGAAGAAAGAAAAAAAAAACGTGCAAAAAGGCGTCGAACGAATTGGAACGTCCGATTCGCGCACGAGTAGACAACCACGGGCGTACCTGCCTGCCTACTCGTCTGACTATTTCCTGGGCAATCGGGCCAAGCTCGTTCCGAAATCGAGGCTAAAATTCGCGCGTTTCGCGCTAATGCGATTTCTTCGAAGCCACCGCGCGAATTTGCAACGCGTTATCGCACCGTTTGCTCGTGACGGAAGGCACTCGAGCGCGTCGCAAAGCACCCCCTAATTATCCCGCACCGATCAAATTCGATGCACGCGTCGCTCGAGTTCGTGACGAGTGGCACGACGCCCCTCCTTTTCTTCCCTTTTTTAATTCTCTATCTCTTTCTCTCCCTCTCTCGCGTTCGTCATTAATTTATGAGTAATGAGATTATGAAAATGCAGAAAATGGAGCATAATATTTCGGCGACGACCGCGTCGTTTTCGACGTGGCAGTGGTAGGAGGAGGAGGAGGAGGAGGAAGAGAAGGGGGAGGAGAGTCACGGGGTGGCGGCGGTTGCGGTAAACGAGGGACGATAACGCCGACGAGAAAGAGGAGAGGGTCGAGGGGGTGAATGGAGGGCGGTAACGTCGAACCGAGTGGAGGTGAGCGACGCTGGGCGGTGGCGGAGGGGGGAGGAGGAGGAAGGAGGGAGGGCAATGCCTGTCGACCCATCGCTCATACCGCATTTCTCGTACACACGCTGATCTAGTTGTATTTATGCTAGCAGTGAATCACGTCGAAGGTTTGATTTGTCGATGGCTTTTATGGACGGGAATTAACGCGTGCAGCGCTTCGCATTTTGTTACTGCAAATGCTCACTCTCGTACCGGCCTTTCCCCTTGCCTCTTGCCTCCTATTGCCACCTCCTGCCTCCTCCAGCCTCCTCCAGCCACCTCCTGCCTCCCCCTGCCTCTTGCTGACTCCTCACCCCTCCTCCTTGCCGCCAATACACTCTCCCAACTGCAGCGGCAACACCACCACCACCGGTAGGTCTACCACTAACACCAGCAACGGCAACAGCAGCGGCACCACCAGTTCGGTCCGCACGCCCACGTTTTCTACCCCCGCGCTCGCACCTTCTGGCCACTCCAACATTTCCCAATGACCGGCAGTCGCTTCGATGATTTGTACTTCCACTTTGCCAATTTTTTAATGCGAGACCGGCGAGTGCTCGTCGCCTCCTCCTTTTTTTTTTCCTCCCTCGACGTCCGTCGGGGACCGGTCGATCGATGGTAATTCCAAGTATTTTACGAGCGATCGCGCGCGTGTCCGCCGTGTTTCTCGTTGCCTCCTCCTCCTCCTCCTTCTCTTGTCGTCGTCATCGTCATCGTGAAAATTCGCGCGATTGGCTTCCGAGAAAGTTTCTTGCCTGTTTGGTAAGAGGGTCTCCATCTTTGCCGTTTGGCCTTTGGAGATATAGAGTGGACGCACTCTTTCGATCGTGCTCGATTCCACCGTGTTCCTCGTTACCTCTTCCTCCGCTTGTCGTCGTCATTGTAAAAAATACCTATGATTCCTCTTTGGGAAAATTTGACGTCTATTTGGTAGGAGAACCTTTTTTCCATTTGGCCTTCGAAGTTCCACCGTGGTCGCACTTTTTCCAGGAGTACCGAGACGATCGTGCTCGACTTCACCTCTTCCTCCTCTTGTCGTCGTCATCGTCATCGTGAAAATACGCTCGATTAGTCTTCTAGAAAGTCTCTTGCCTGTTCGGCAGGAGAACCTTTTTTTTCGTTTGGCTTCGAAGAGCTGCAGCGCGGACGTACTTTTCAGTGGCTGCACTCTTTCCAGGAGCGTCGAGGCGGTCGCGCGTTGTTATTTATATGCGCGGCTCGTGCGTTTCAAATTGAAATCATTGCGCTTTACGCGCTCCTAATCCGGCGAGCGGATAAGGAAGGTACGTGCCCCGGCATCGACAATGTGGACCGTAATTATTTGGGAAAGATGGCACTTTGCTCGGCATTTTGTCGCCTTGGACCCCTAATGGCCGGTGGTTGATAACAAGGTTTACGAGGCAGACAGCGCTGCCCACTGAGAGATGTTGACAGCGGCTTTCAACCTTCCTGCGCCAAGGCTAGCTCAATCCTATCACGGGGAGAACGCGCTGAAATTACTTGACTCTACGAAGCTGTGTAACGCGGCCAAACGTTGCGCGACGTTCTAATTACGCGTGAGGAGACGCGGAAAGGAACCGATTTCCTTCGCGAGCGATCGATCGAAATCGATTGGAGGAGGAAATTCTCCTTCGGTTTGAAGTAAACATCTCGAGAACTCTCACTGTCTCCTATCGACGGTTCGATCCTGCAGAAAACGTTTTCTCCTGATAATGTGCTAGTCTTTGATAATTTTATCATTGAGTCAGTTTTTTCGTGCAAGAAATATATAAAATTTTTATTCGTGCGAGTCGAAAATGCTGCTTAATCTTACGCGAGGAAATAAGCGCTGCCTTTCGCGCTGATTTTCTTCGCGATTAATCGATTGGATACGAAAGAAAAAGCGCGTTTCTTCGAGAATCGCCTTTTCCATCAAAACAGTTTCTAACAACTTCACTTTTACGTTTTTTTAGAAACGTTCTATTCGAGTCAGATTAAAATACTGGATGGACCAGAAGGGAGCTGATTAGAAGCGCGATGACGCCTGCCCTTTGTCTTCGTAAAATAAATTGAATTTGAGAGTAAATAACAACCGCGATACAAATCGAAGCGTGTTTACCGCGACGATCGATGCGACTTGTTTTCGCGAAATTTTCAACGGGACACGAATCAAAACCGGAGGCGGTTTCGCTTTTACGAGCTTTTCGTCTGAAAATGTTCTACGATAAAGAAATAAGAAAAGAACGAATAACAAAATTTCAACGTCCTCATCGAATCCAAAAGAATTCGTCCCTCGACGCAGCGCGTTTATCCACACATCTTCCTGGTCCCAAATTTTAATCCTTCCCTCGTCTCAAACGCGATCTCTCATCCTCGTTATCTCGTTATATAAACATTAAAATATTATATCGAAATAATATATTTTACAATTCTGTATAACGATGATCTCGAATTCGAATCGTTCGCAAACGCAACGAAAGAAACGAGATGCTCCACCGGTGGTACAAACCGATCTGACCACAGTTTCTTTTTACTACAGCAATTAACACGACAAGGACGATACTACAAGGAACATATTCGGCTAAACGAGCGATTTTGAACTTTCGTTTTGAATTTTCTACGTACGGTCGAAGAATTCGACGACGTAATTACGCGATCATGGTAAGAATACTCGCCCGATGGAGAAACGCACGATATAGGGTCCCGTTGTAAACCCGTTAAACTTTCAAAACGATTCTCGTTCCCTCGAATGCCGAACGTGCCTCCAAAAACATTGGGGGAAGTCGGTGCAAACTTTTTTTCGGTGTTGCCAAGCGCGACGGCGTCTGTGCTGCGTCTTAAAGAATAAAAAAAAAAAGAAGAAGAAGCAAGAAGAAAGAAAATAAAGAAAATAACCGAAGAGAGAAAGGAGACAAATACAAAGAAGAAAAGAAAAGGCAGCACGGAGCATCGAAACGGAGAAAGAGGAAGAAACGAACGAAAAGAAGCGCAGTTTCCGCGATAACTTCGAATCCGACCAAGAGACGACGACGAGGGGGGATGCGAGGGAGTCGAACGCGTCGGAGCAGTTCGCGCGGTCCTTGGACGACTGGTTTTGCATCGCAGTGGGTAAAATTAGAATGTGCCCCGGTTATTACGTCGGCCACGAAGAATTAGCATATACGCGTAGAACACGCGGTCAGACGTGTTGCGCGACACAAGAAGAAGGCTTTCGCGCTAATCCTCCGACGCGGTACTCTAAACGAGCTGGTGGATTTGTTGGAAAGAGCTTATACTTACCGGGAAGGGGAGGGCGGAGGGGCGAGTCGCGTTACCTATCCGGCAACGACTGGTGAATCGCGCAAACGAAAGTGCGCCTCGCTGAAACTGCGAGTCAAAGAGAGAGAGAGAGAGACAGAGATAGAAAGAAAGAGACGAGCAAAGAGCGAAAAGGACAGAGACAGAGACAAAGAGTGAACGAGACAGAGACAGAGACAGGGACGGAGAATGAACGAGAGAGAGAGAGAGAGAGAGAGAGAGAGGGTGAAAGGAGACGAAACGCAACGACGCGGCTTCTGCTCGTGAAACTGCAAAGCTCGTATCCACGCGTGGGCCAACAACAATGGGATGATCCTGGCAGGATTAGGCGATCCAACGAGGACGGAGGGAGGCCAGCTACCTTCTGTCTTCCTTCCTTCCTTTCTTCCTTCCTCTCTACCTCCCTCCCCTCTCCACCACCCCCAGAGGTGGCTCCTCACCTCGACGGTGCTCGTTGCGATGGTGGTGTACGTGGTGCAGCCGTTAGCTGACTTTTCGAGTTCTCCGTGTCGCGGTTTAACGATCGCTCTCCCGTAAGCGGCTCGCGTCGCGATTTTCTTACGGACTTTGGCTGAGGCGGAAATGCCTCCTCGGTATTTTTACCCGGTAGTCGCTGGCAAATGCACCGCCAGGAATTTGGTATGCGAGCTAACGCGTACGGCATCTAACGAAATTTCGTTCGAACGAAGCTTCTCGCTGGGTGTTGGCCCTCCCTCCCCTCTCAACGCGTCGAGAGCTAGCTCCAGACGCGGTCCGCTCTGATCGCGACGTAATACCGATGACAACGAGCAGATAAGTAATGGAATCCAGCGACGCGTCGATTGGTCGACGCGGTGCGTCAAACGAACCGGAGGAATGAGAACCGGATGTACGTTTTTGGAATTTAGGAATCGTGAACGTAATGAGAAAGAGATAACTTTACGAAAATTGACAAGAAATAAAGTGACTCGATCGTACTTCGAACTATCACATTTTTACTTATTGCTTCAACCGCTTACGTCTCGAGTATATGCGTCATGTTTAAAAATGACTCGTTTAAAAATGAAAGGGAAAAATGTAGAAGATAATCATAATTATAATTATACTTTATTTCAATTTATTTCGTAGGCGGAAGACTGCTAAAAGAAAAGAAATTTGTTAGTTAACGTGTTAAATAAAATGCGAATATCCTTCGCTTCCAATTCCAATTAAAACCTAAGAATTAGTCCCTCTACCATAAATCAATCTCTTGCATAAAAAAAGCGAGTAATTAAAAACAGGTACGAACTCGTCTATCGTCGACAGATCACGTATGCGTTTCAGTCGACAAATGCAACGTTAAGTCTATCGAAGGAGTCGCTGGTGGCGTAACGAACGGCAACGCGTAAACGCGTAAATTAGCCGCTGCAAACGGGAAGAATGGAGAAGTGTCGGACTTCGTTCTCGTGGAAAGTCGCGCGATCACAGGCGCACACGGGGAGGCGAGCATCGAACGATCGCGTCGTACACGTAGGCGTCGCGTCACCGAAGCGGTTAGTCGAACGAACCGTTACGAAGCGTTTCCGTGATTTCGAGGTGAGGCCGCACGCATGACCGAGCGGCTGGTAGAGGCGCCGGGCGATTTAGTAGTCGACGTTATACCGGTAATAGATACAGAGGAGAAAGAGAGAGAGAGGAAATAACGAAGAAGAGGATAGACGAGAGACAAAGATAGAGAGACTGACAGAGGCAGAGAGATAGATAGATAGATAGAGGCAAAGAGAGAGAGAGAGAGAGAGAGAGAGA
>JAITYT010001776.1:274942-289424 GCA_025433975.1 Liostenogaster flavolineata
GCCGGATTTGTTATTGTTTACAGGAGCGCTTTGATGTCGTCGTGAAAGGCGGAGCGACGCGGGCTCCGCTTCTCCGCGTCTTGAAGCCAACGAAACGGGCGCCGACGTCGTTTCAACGATTTAAGTCGATCGAAATCGCATGAAAGGAGCTCGACTTTACGATCGACTCGGATGGAAGGCCTCGTCCAGGAACGAGGACCCGCATGCTCGCGTTAACGACGAGGAAGCCGTCGTAAATTCCGCTTTGCGAGGTAACTCGTAGCGGCGCGTCCACGCGCTGCCTGACCGATTTAATTAACGCGAATTTCGGGAGATCCAGGGCGATCTTGGACCGTGCCAAAGGAGAGTTCGTCTTTTTGTCTCGTTGCTTCTCGTGGCGGTAATACGATGACCAATCTGTGTCGTTCGTTAAAACATCTGGATTCCAGAGACTGAGAAGAAGGACGAATCGAGTCGAATCGAATCTCGGGTTCGCTACTTTTAGAGAAGAAGACGTCCTAGGATGTAACTTAATTCGCGGACCGATCGATTTAATCAAGGCGAATTTCAGAAAATCAAGAGCGATTTTGAACCATACCAAAGGGAGTCGTGTTGCTTCCTGCGGTGGTAATTCGAAAACTAATCCACGTGGTTCGATGAAGGGCCAGGATTCTAGAGACTGAGAAGAAGGAAGAATCGAGACGAATCTCGTGTTTGTCACTTTTAGAGAGGTGGACATCCTGAGATGTTTTGAGTTGTTCGAAAAGTCTCCGCTGATGAAAAATGACAAAGGTCGATAAGAGCGATAAAACGTTCCTATAGTGATCAGCGCGATCTATTGGAAGCCAACGGAGACTTTTCGGAAGCCCAATAATTCGATTCGCGGATTGAGCGAATTTGGTACCAAGCCATGGAATATCTTGCAAAAGAGTCTTTCCCTTTCTTCTTTCACGGATAATTTGAAAAATAACTCACGTAGCCTAACAAAGGACCGAACTATCGGATGAATAGAAGAAAAGCGATCTAGAGTCGAATCGAGTCTCGCGTCCATCATCGGACTATTCGCCATCGATGGATTTCCAGGACTTTCGGAGGTGGAGAAACGGAAAACGCGCTCGAAATGGTCGAAGCTAATCCCCGGGCAGCTTACGTTTCCTTACGTAACGCGACGATGGAACGAGACGATCCTAAGGAAGAATTTAGATATCGTTTGCGGCGACGGCTTTGCAGGGAATCCAGAGGAGCGCCTCTGGTAGTAAACCGACGCTCGAACTTCTTCCGCTGAAAACTGCGTGGCAAGTCCGTCAATTATGAAAGGACCTTTAATAATGAAAGCGCCGGAAGGAGTTCCCTCGGGCGGCATCACCATCTTTCATGCTTACTGCTTAACGGCCGAGCGTCTGCAGCCGCCGTTGCCTACCCTGCTGCTACTAGCACCAACCAACACCCTCCGACCTAACTGGGGCGTATTCCGACACTTTCAGCTCGCATCGACCCTTTCTTTGCATTAACCTTACCCACTGGATGCCCCTACCTCTCCCCTGTCCCTTACCGGCTCTCGCCTTCTTCTCGCCCCATCTCCGCTGCTCCTCTCGAGTTCCATCCTTTCGCATTGCCATCGCGCATCTAATTCCGCGAAACGTCGGCATTTCTGCAGCTCTCCTCGCGATGCCTCGTCCAACTTTATATTTACGTTCGAGGGAGGGAGGAAGAGGAATGGAGAGAGGGAGGCCAGAGCAAACTTTTCTCCCTCTCGCGAAGAACGAAAGTCGGACGAATCAACCCGAAATATTTGTCAGAGACGCGATTGCCAAGATTTGACGAAGTTGATGATCGATACGAACTCGCTTCGAGGTCGCCAGGAATTTTTGTAGAATCTTTACGCAAGTTTCTCTAAAGAGGTAGGTTAAGTGCGCCGGTTTGGAATAAAAATTATCGAAAATAAGATGGGGGATGTGACTTTGTCCATTTCGATAATATCATCGATGTTCTGAGACGTCTTCAACGTGCCCAATAATCGATTCGTTACGAATGTCGCTTCGCGAGCTTCTCAGGGGTAAACTTCGAGTCCAAGTCCTGAACACAAATTTCCCTGGACGTGGCGAGTGGTCGATTGGAGGAAGGAAAAAAAGACGGCGGAAGATGGACGACGTCTAGGAGGCGCCACGAGAGAAGGACGAGCCAGAGAGAAGAAATATCGCGAACGTCCGAGTGGCTTTCAATAATTCGCGATTCCTACGCGTATCCGCCGGCACTCCGTTCGAACCGGTGGACTTTATCGGTTAGAAAGGCGGGAAGGAATTGCCGCGCGGAACGAGCGTACGTCGGCCGTTATCGGTGTAACGGCCGATTACATCGGGCCGCGTAACACAAGAGGTTCGACGTGACGTTTAATTATTTGCCCGCTATCGTACCAAAGACGAACGATAATCAGATATCGGCGGGTAGAGCGTCGCCGCGAATAAGTTCGCCCGCGCAAGCTCGTTCGAATCCTCCTCCTCCCCCTCCCCTCCTACTCCTCCTCCGCCACACTTCCTCCACCTCTCACCGTTTCCGAGCAAACGACTCGTCGTTTCGCACACGCACTCGCGCGCTCCTTATGCGCACGAGCGACACGGACGCGCGTCTCGGCGCGTGTGAGCGTACAAATAGGTACATCTATATATGTATAAAGTCAATAATTAACACCAGTTACAACTTGTGGGAATAGTAACGGCGTTTATGCTCCCGGGGACGTCGTATTTCAGGGAAATGTGCTCGTGCCGTCGCGCTTTGCCGTAGGAGAGCACCGCGAGGATTTGTCGGCGGTGGGAGGCGAGATCGAGGTGTCGGGGGCTGACGGGGTTTGCGTCGGCGGCGGTGGCGGTAGCGGTGTCGATGGTATTGGTGATGCCGCTACTGGTGGTGCCGATGATGGTGGTGGTTGTTCGAGAGCGGTGAACCAGAGTTGAAAAGAGAGAGAGAGAGAGAGAGAGGGAGAGAGTTGGGTAGAGAGGGTGGAAACGCGCGAGTAGGCGCGGAAGGGGTGAGCGTGCGAACCGCTTCTGCCACGGTTAGGTTGGTGGCACCAGATGAACAGATACGGAATATGGGAGGTGGAAATATAGATTTAGGCTAGAGGCAACCGGCGATGCTAGTTCTCTTCATCTCTCTATCTCTTTCTCTCTCTCTCTTCGTCTCTCTCTCTCTGGCTCCCACACGCACGTGCACGCACACGGCGACCCCCTCTCATTGACGCCACACCAGAGATTCGAGCGGTATCACGAGGGTGTATGAGTACAGATAGCGAAGCCGCGATCCCGACCGCCTAAGTCCTTAGGTTTACGGCGATTACGGATTCGCAGCCGATCTTACACCAGCAAGCGTACCCTCACGGCGCTACTACCGACGGTTGTTCCTATGTTTGCCTTGAGTTTCGGGTTTCCAGCCGGGCAGAAACGGCGGAAAGAGCGAGCTGGGAGCAGCGTGCCTTCGAAAGATGGAGAGAGAGAGAGAGAGAGAGAGAGAGAGAGGGTGGGATGGAGTCACCGTGGGAGGAGGGCGAGAGTCACCAGGAGAGTCGAGAGATAAGGGAGAAAGAGCGCTCGAGATCGTAAGGGCGAGAGTGGGTGGTTGGCCATGAGAGGGTGATTTACTACCGGCTTAGGGGGGGTATGAGACGACGACGACGATTCCACCGCGACGTCGGATCGCCTATGAACGAGTTAATGGAGCGAGCCAGCTGGAGAACGAACGAACGAACGAAGGACGCGTCGCGAACCTTCCTAACGAAGAGGAAGGTTCCTTCGTCTTCGTTTGGTTCCTCGCCTTTCCAACGCTAACGATAACAGTATCAACGACTGAAATCCGTAACGAAGGGGTCCAGGACGTTGATTTAGCAAACGGTTCGCAGGTGCAGCTACTG
The DNA here is from genome assembly GCA_025433975.1 of Liostenogaster flavolineata. NCBI lineage: Eukaryota > Metazoa > Arthropoda > Insecta > Hymenoptera > Vespidae > Liostenogaster > Liostenogaster flavolineata. The sequence continues at coordinate 278,826 of JAITYT010001776.1, forward strand.
TCGCAGCCCCTCGACAAAATCCGACCGATTGCTTCCTAATTCTCGGACGTTTCGATGGTTGAACGAGAGGATATCTTCCTACTTTCACGAAGTCTCGTTGCCACTCCTTCGTCTTGTTCTTTGCTTTGTCTCAGTCTGAGAAGCTTCCGAGGATGACCGAGCCTGATCGCTAACGATAACAGTATAGAAAACAGAAATCCGTAATAAGACGGTTCTGAACATTAATTTAGCAAACTGTTGGCAGCCTCTCTGTTCAATCCGAATGATTTCCTCCCAATTGTCCACCATTTCGATCGATAAAGAAGAGGATCTTTCTCCCATGAAGTTTCGTTGCCTTCTTTGTCTTCTTCTTCGTCCGGTTTGGCTCCTCGCGCTTCCAAGGACGACCGAACCTAATCGCAAACGATAACAGTATCAACGACTGAAATCCGTAACGAAGAGGTTCTGAAGATTGATTTAGCAAATAGTTCGCAGCTGCAAGTATTTCGCAACCTCTTAACTAAATCCGAGTGACTGCTTCCTAATTCTCGATGGTTTCGATCAACGAAGAAGTGAATCTTTGCCACCTTTTACGTATTTTTCATCGTCTCGTTCGGCTCCTCGGGCTTCCAACGGACGACCGAACCTAATCGCTAACGATAACAGTCTCAACGATTGAAATCCTATCACGACGAGTTCGCAGCCATTCCGATCGTCGAACTTCCCGACGGAGCGTCTTTCGAACCCCAAATCCGTGCGACGTTGCCTGCGAATAAACGACGCGGTGATCGAAAAACCGGAGGTTCGCCAGACTGCGAGCTTTTCGGCGAAAGAATCGCGTGGAAATTGCCGACCCTCGATGTTGCGTCGTCGGTTTAAAGTCACGGTGACTTTTATTATTGCGCCGCGTAAAATATCGCGGTGGGCGCATCAAGATCCGCCGAGTCGACAGAGGTGTGGTAGAAGCTGGGCGAAGGAGGCGTGGGTGGCGAGGATTCGGAGTCGTAAAAGGGTTCCGAGACGTAACTTCACGGCGCTTTGGGTAGGGATGAAACAGTTTGCGCTAAATCAGGGCGCCGCTCGTTAGGAGAAGATATAGAGGCTAATTAAAATAAATCTTAGAAAGGAGTAATTATACGTGTATTAGCTGGCCCCGGCGAAGCGCGCCTGATGGACGACGCAGCGGCAGATGTAGCCAAACGGCTCTTCATTCCTAGATTTCCCCTCGTTGCCGGATGGACCAGCGACTGAGTCGCGTTTCACCGCCACGGCTAGCGACTACCGCGTCTTCGAATTCGGATCGGCCTGGCGAAAGGAAGGTGGAAGTACGAGGAGGACGTGGAAGCGAAGAAAAGGAGAAAGTTAACGAAAGACGAAAGAACGGAAGCGACCAGACGCAAAGCAGGTACCCGTCGAACGATTACGGTACGCGAGGGAGAAACAAACCGATATAGAGAGATTAACTCTGCCAAAATCAATTCGACGAAATATCCTCGTCCGCGAAGCGCGCTCGCGCGCTCACGGACAATTAGAGTTTTGCCCGCGAGCTCAATTAGAGCTTGATCAAAGTAACATTTATTCGCGACTCTTTACTTCCGCTCTCATTAAAGCTCATCAGTGTATCGGATGGGCACGTGTTCATGGCGCGATATTAATTTACCTTTGAAAGCGAGCGAGTAGCCGGCGATTCACAATTTCGAATGGCCGCTCCATCCAAAATTCCCAATAAAATAACCAAGTTCGCGTATCCACGGTCGCATCGTCGGCGAACGCCGTATACTCTTCCTCTTTTCCTCTCCCCGGATCGTCCACTATCCCTGTCTCTCTTTCGTTCGTTCCTTCCCTCCTGCCTCGCCCTCCGTAACTCCGGCAGGAATCAGTGAACTCATTATTACGATAAACTCGTATACATATTTATCGCAATGCATTATTACTCTTTCGGCCGACGCTACGGCACGGTCATCGATTGTGAATTTCATTTGGCGACTTAATGTACCGAATAGTAATGCCGCATCGAGGTACTTTTCATTAACGCGTTCGTACTGTTTACGGCATTAAGCCCAATTAAAAGCGTACGTTACCGTAAGCGCGGTACGTTAAATCCGCGTGACGTCATATAGATCTCGGATCAGCGACAACGAGACGCGAACTCGTCTTCGTCGTCGAGTCTCTCTTCGTCGGGGCTAGGAAATTTCCGAGTACATACTCGTAGCTCATTTCGTAGCAAATTGGGCAGATTTCGACGTACCGGTTTGACTTCGAACCCATGCCAAACTCTCCTGGCTCTGATTCGTCCTAAATCTTACGAAAGACTAACCAAAACCATTCGATCTCATCGACTACCTATTTCGTGATCGCTCGATCGACACCCCAATAGGAAGAAGATGTTCCTCTCGATCAGTCGCTCTAAACGGTGGTGCGCTTCACAATTCGAGATCGTTCTAAATCTCACAAAGAAACCAAGCAAAACCGTTTGATTTCCTCGACCCTCCAAATCATACACCCCAAAAGGAAGAAGATTTTCTTCTCGACGATCTAACAGTCGCTTTAGAAAATAATTCTTAATCGTCTTAAACCTAGCGCAATACCAGGCAAAACCGTTCGACCACATCGACTATCTAAATCGTAAATCGCTCAACAACGCCCCTAAAAGAAAGATTTTCTTCTCGACCGTTGGTCAGTCGCTAGCGGAAAGTAATCCACGCTACAAGTGGAGACGTTAACGTCGATAGGATGACGCGCGTGTCCGCGAAAACGGCGAGGCAGAGCACGTGCATCGAATGGCCGGAGAGGGTATCGGCGCGGCCGGGCATTAATGTCCGCCGGACAAACGAGAAGGAGAGGAGAGGAGAAGAGAGCGGCGCGGAAGAGAAACGGGTGCCGTGGGTGGATGGGTCGACTGCACTGGCAGTGAGGAGAGGGAGGAGGCACGGAGAAGAGACGACGGGGTTAGGATGGCTAGGTGGCAGAGCTTGTGGAGAGAGAGAGAGAGAGCAAGAAGGGTGAGAGCAAGCAGTGTTGGAGGTGGCGGAGGAGGAGGAGGAGACGGGCGGATAGGGCGAAGGTGAGGGGGACGTTATTGTTATCTTAGATTTATAGTCATAACGGATGGTAGTACCTCGCTAGCCAGCAACCCCGAGCGGTCTTATAATCACCCTCCCCCTCCCCCACTCCTCCTACACCGCCTCCTTCTCCTCCAGCTACACCTCCTCCACCTCCTTGCCCGATGCCGATGGTGGTGGTGGTAGTGGTGGTGCTGCTGCTCTCGCAGACCCTCTTCTACCCTCCTAGATCCGAGCTCGCCGGTACCTCCAGCCGCAGTTTAAGTGATTTGCGACGCGGTGGAGCCGCCATGCAGATCCTTTTGCCCGTAGCCTGCCCCTTCCACCTCGTTCTCGTTCTCGTTCTCGTTCTCGTCCTGGTGCTCGCGGCGACTCCGCGCCACCACGAGCGACCATCCACGACGGTGCCGCGGGCGAAACGGGCACGCCTAACACCCGCGGCCTCGTCCTCCGCGAGGGATTAAGTCCCGACCACCCTCCGCCGTTGCCGACGCGATACCCGCGTCGGAGACGCCAGCCGAAAGAGGGACAGCCGAATGTGCGCGTCCTTCCCCTACCCGAATTGTTGTAGGAACATCGGGATATAGTCGCGGAAAACTAACGACCCTACGTGCTCGAGGCTGCATGGAAGATCCAACGTGGAAACTGGACTGTCGGTTCGCGGGTGAACGACGAATCCGCGCGTCTTACGATCAGCCAAATTGTTATACGCATGTTGGAGAATAGTCGTGGAAAATTGAGAGCCTGGCGTGTTCGCGACTGGATGGAAGATCCAACGTGGAAACTGAACCGTTTTTATCGGCTTGGACCGGATACTGTCGGTTCGCGGGTGAAGGACTCGTTATACGCTGCATAACAGAGAACGATCGAGGAATGTGCCTATTCGATAATTTAGCAAGAAGCGACGCCGACATCGATAGCTTTAATTATGTATAAAGTCGACGTAAAGCCATTCGTTCACGAGCGGGTTTTTGTTGGTGAAAAATATCGGTAAATTATCGAGGAGCGATGTCATCCTCGATGAATTTAATTATAAATAGCATCGATGACCTTGCTATCGGGAAAATAAAATCGCAGTAATTTGTATAATACGGATGTTAATTAAATAGGTCTATTCACGTTATCGCGAATATTATTTATTAACGCTTGAAAATTTGTATTTATAGTAACGCGTGGCAAATCGAATAAAAATCCTGCTGCTAATGCATATCCCAAATAAAGAATCGCAAGACCATTTTAAGTAAACACAAAACACCAACTAGACAAAAATATTATACATGCATATAAATAAATAAATCTTGGAAGAGAAAAAATAGTGACAAAATTTCTTCGACTTTCCCCGCTTCCTAAGTGTTCCAACCCACGACTCGCCTCATCATCCCCAAAAAAAAGAAGTCCGATATCTCGACAGGCGCCAGCCAGGGCGCTTCTCGAGCGACGATTCGATCGGAAGGGAGTCTCTACGAGCGGCTAACGCGTAGGATCGATTACGAAATCGATAATCGTGTCGCGCATTAATTGACTCGGCTTGTAGCGGCGTTAAAGGGCCATTTAACGGCTTGGATTTCCCTCGTACAGTCGATGAATGGGGTGGAACACTCGGTTGGGGGGCGGAAGGGAGGGACGAAACCGTTTTGCCTGGCGAGCCTGATATTTCGGAACGCGCTGGCAGACCAACCGGGTGGCGAGAGGGGGGAGAGAGAGAAGAGAAACGAGAAGGGAGCGAGGGCAAACGAAAGAGAGGGCAGAGAGGGTGGAAGAAGGAAAGGGAGGAACGAAAGCGAGCAAACGGCGAAGGCGGGCAGGCTAGGAAGAGCGTAGGACCCCGGAATGAACTGTTGTGACGAGCACGTAGGTCTGCGGATGGAGCCAATCAAGGAACCTCGCAGTCAGCGGGTTTACCCCGTGTGCCGTCGGTTGTTACCCTGACTCTTGGGCTCCTCGCCGCTTCGTGACTCTTCGATCTCGAGGAAAAGGGGCGTCGGGGAGCAGCGCGGGGTGGTGGGAGGCGGGCTAGGGTCGAACGATGCACCGTGAGGTCCGCCGTATCTCGGGGATTAAAAGTGGAATTTTCGGAAGGCGGAAGGTAAGCAAAATTTCACGGGTTACGTGCCCTCCGATTTGGACCCGGCCCTTTCCGTACGTTTGGGTAATTCTTTCGCGAGATCTCGACGAGGACGTCGAAGGAGTCCGCCCCGAGGATCTCGTTCGAGGGTCGGATCGGTCATCGTTTCGTCGCGACGTTCCTGCGCCTCGATCTCGATCGCGGCAGGAGATGGCAGCGGATCGCGCGGGGATCGTGGGCAGAGAATATCCGCGATCTACTAGTCGAGCGCGTTTCTCGTCCCGCCGTTTCGTCAAACGAAGGGGGAAGGGAGTCGAGCGAGAGCGAGTAAGAAGGGTGGTAAATTTAGAAGGAAGAAAGAAAGAAAGAAAAAAAGAAGGAAAGACGAGAAAGTAACCGACGTTCTCGTCGTTCCTTCGAAACGACAAAGAGAAAATAGCGTGGCGTTGCTCTGATCGCGAAGGAAGGAAGGAAGGAAGGAAGAAAGGAAGGAAGGAAAGAGGAAAAGGGGATGCTTGGACCGAGAGACGCGACGACCCGGTTAGGACGATAAGGGATCCCGTGGAGCTTGATGGAATTCCATAGATCCACGTCGGCGTCGAGACAGAGTCGGCTAAGCAGCCATTTAAATGCAACCGATGTGTCTCGGGGAGCTATTACATCTGATGGACGGTTATTGACGCGCACTGGCTTATACCGAGGCAGCCGCCGCCACCCCCTCCCCTCCTCTCCCGCCTCTCCTCGCATGCTAGCTCGCTCCTTCGCCTACCTCCTCCCCCCGCCATCCCCTTACCATTGCCCTCGCCCACACTCAGCAGCGCCACCCTCGTCTCTCCTCTCTTCTTCCACCTCGTTGTCGTCGTAAGAGGTAGAGAGAGAGAGAGAGAAAGAGGAGAGAATAATTCGGTTTCGAGCCGACCGACAAACCGTACGAGCAGCTGCTAACTGTAGCTAGCTAGCTGGCTAGTAGGTAGTAGGTACGTATTGCTTTCGAAGGTAGTAGGAGTCGCCTCGCGGGTTACGTAGATTCGAAAGCCTTTTCTTCCGCGAGAGGAGGAAGAGGAGAGGGAGAGGGATCGATGTCGCCAAGGAGAAAACAAGAGTGAGAGAGAGGGGGGGAAAGAGAAGGTACCATCGTCCGACTGACCTAAGACGTTGTGTTTTGAGGAAAAGAAGGAAGGAAGATTGCTTCTTCCGTGTCTTCTCATTGAGAGGAATGTCGAGAAGAAGAAACGAAAAAGAGGGAAAAAAGAACACCATCGATGTTTATCTACTACGCCTAATTATGCCTAGAAAATAGTGGAAGCCTCGAAGAGACACCTTTGAAAATCGCGTAGGTGCGAAAATGTCTGTCGTGCGCTGGAAACTCGGCGTATGAAATGATAGAACGAGCGGAAAGGACAGTTCGATGTCGAATGGACGAACGGAGTACGAAGCTATCAATAATACCCACCTATGACCTAGCCTGCTATTCCTAATGACAACTACTAGGTAATACGAGATACGCAACGTCTTTGAAAGCACTAGAAGACGCCATGGCGGCTTAGGTTCGAAAGAGTCTCCTACGAGAAGAGCGGAAAAAGAAAAAGAATCGATGCCATGAAGGAGAAAAGAAGAGCGAGCTAGAAGAGGACGTATCGTTGTCCGACTGTCCAAACGCCTTGCATTTCTACACTTCCTCCTTCTTCTTCTACTCCTACCTTTTCCTCTTCATCGTCGGCGACGACGACGACGTCGCCGTTGTTGTCGTCACCCCGCCGACCGACGAGGGAATACGAACGATCGAATTACCACCACCTTGCCGCCCTACCGTCCGTGAAATCGCGGAAAACTACCCCGACAGCCTGGATTCCGCCTGAGAGCCTTTCCAGATTCGACGAGGTCTTCGAGAGCGCGAGGACGCGCACCTACGCCTCTCGTTCTTCCTTCCTTCCTTCCTACGTTTCTACGTTTCTACGTTCCTATCTACCTTTGAGCACGTCGACGATGACGACCACGACTTTCCTTCGGTGTGGAGTATACTCGACGACGCGAGCGGACAGCTCGAGAATCGTATCGCGATGACTACGTATTCCCTCGTACGTGCCGTCGTCCCTTCATCTCGATTCTTCGTTAAGCGGCCGCCTTCTACCCTTCGATCATTGTCCTTCTTATTCTTGGCATTGTTCCGTGAATTTCCCTTAGGAATTTTATTTCTAGGCTTGACAAACTTCGATGTGAAAAATTGCGAGGATTTTGAAAAAGAATGTTGTAAGGAATAGTTTTACTATTTCGTTCGAATCGACGAAAATCGCATAACCACCGAATGGCTATTTTTAAAACCACTAGATGTTCTAAAATTGAATTCTTACGAAGATCGCGTTTAGACTCAAAAGCTATTACACTTCGACCGACTATGAATGTTTCCACCCCTTCCCTTACGGAATTTTTTCAGGAAATAGGCTTGAAAAATGTCGTATCACTCTATGACATTTCTCGTTTAATTCTGAGTAATTATAAAACATTTTGTTGCCAAAATTAATCATCTTTAACTTATTATTTTTCAAATCAAATATATAAACATCTAGCCAGTTCTAATGAATTATTAATTAAATTCTATAAAAAATTGAACGTCTCCGACATGAAACGATGAAAATCGCTCGGTGAAATAAATTGCAGCGAGGAAGAGAACAAAACGAGCTGAGAAGACGAGATATCTCGTTCGTTCGTTTGCACGACTACGTATTCGTAGAATCGACTTTTCGAGCAGCCCGTCGTCGTTAAAATCGCCTTTGCCGCACAATCATCAGTTCCTACCATTATTTCCTCCCTTAATATCACACGCGTTTTCATTTTACTGGACGCAAGCAGTCGTCGTCGTTGGACGGTAGAATTTTTGAACGTTGTCGATAAAACGCGGCAGACTGAGGTAATTCGTCGATTCCGCGATTGAACGAGAATTCCTGAAAACGCTCGCACTTTCCGTGGCTGATGGAGCGCGTTGTCGCTCGTAGCTCCATCGAGGATGGATTGCTATGTTCGCGGGAGGATAACGGCTTCGCCGAGCTACGAAATCGGTTTACATCGATCCGCGTGCGAGCATTAGCGCGAGAACTATCGGGCTAAATCGTTGGGGAAAAGCGTGAGTCATCGCGTTCACCCGATTTCGAGCGATCGCGGGGCAAACAAACCGAGGCACGGTGCGTTATTAAGTCGAGACCAACGACCGAACGATTACGTATCGCGCGTTGTCGAACGCGCGCCGCGTCCAAGTACGTCGCGGAATTGGGCATTATCTCCTTCGTTATTGCGGAATCGAACTGAACTCCGCGCTGGAAGCGCTCGTTTACCACTAGCTGCCCTACCGATTCTGCCATCTGTGCGCTGCGTTGGCTTCATAGAACGTGAATGTAAAAAAGAACGAAGAGGAGAAAACGAATGAAATATCGTTCGATACTTCTTACGTCCGCGAGGTGGCGTGGAATTTTAATTTTTGCCCATTATAATCGCTGTATCTGTAGGAGGAATTTCGTGTACTCGTTGCGATTTGCGATGAAAATGTTGTAAAATTGAATTTGTTCGAAGCTATATGAAAAGACGAGTGACGTGACGTTAAACATGTTTTTTCTTTTGAGTCGTTAAATATATAAATATATTAGGTCGGGGAAAAAGTATTTTAAGGAAAAAGCGCGTAAAACTATAGTCGCTCTTAGTAGGGCGAATTTTATACACTCTTCGAGACGAGCGATAAAAATGTAGGAAAATTGAATTTTTCCAAAATCGAGTGGTAAAAGGGAGAAAGACGAATGATGTGACGTCGAGCCTTACGTATTTTTCTTCAAATCGTTATATTCGTAAATAAATGTGAGAAACGAGTTAAGTGACACCGAAGTTATCTAATCAAGCTGCTTTTTAGCTACAAACTTTGATAAATCTGCAAAAAATAATTACCAAAAAATTCTTAGTAATAGCAAATATCAAAAGAGCAAAATACGCGATGCAACGGTGAAATAAATGTGGTAAGCACCGAAAAAATAGATGAACTTTTTACTCCGGGCGATCTAAAGTCGAATATCGCGCGACTGTAGTCGCTCTTGGTAGCACGATCGTTAGAAGCTCGCGCCGAAGTTCGTCGAAGACACGACCGAATCGAACTCTGGCGGATGGAATAAAAGTCGGTCTCGCGCGATAGGAACAAAGATCGCGGCAACGCGTGTCTCGTATCGATAGAAAGTCTCTTTGCGAGGCACATTAAGGATTCGCAGTACGCAACGTTAACTCTCGTTTGTAGTCCCTCGTCGAAATTAAAGAGCTCTAAAACCTTTCCGGGCTGTGGGATATCCTCGTGAATCGTTGTCGCAACTGTTACGAAATCGCAATTGCCCGATGTCGAGAATCCCCGGGGTTGGACGGAGAATACGAACGATCGAATTACCGGGCGCCGTGGATCCTCGTAAAGAACGGCTTCTTTCCGAAGCTTTCGTCCGAAATCGCGGCAAAGTTAAGTTAGTGCCGCGTCGACGAACGGACGAGGCTGTCGCGTGTCCAAAGATATGACGAGTCGTCGAATCGATCGAATTCTCGTAGCCCAGTAATTTTCCCCTCGGATTTTCTCGTGGTGATCGCGTCCGCTAGAAAGAAAATGGACAAACTGCAATCGTAAAACAATACGAATTGTTTATAACTAATATATAATAATTAATTCCACGAAGTAGAAAGTAGGAGGAAATCGATGAAATAGTGAAAAATCCATTTAAAAAATATCTACAAATATTTATGTACCTCGAAACGATTTACTCGAATGTACAAAATCAATGAAGCTTAACGTGGCATCATTTTTGTCGTTTTGCGGTGTTGAATTTAATTATCGAGAAAATTTATTTCGTCGAGTTTACCGTGAAATTACGTCACAGCGATCGGTTGTCTCCGCTCGACCCATGGAATCGCGAGAATCGATGAAAAGAGCCCGAATAAATTTACGATTATAATATTTCGATCGACGATCGTATCGCTGGTTTCGTCTTCCTAGACGCTCCTTTCGCTCCTTTCCAACGGGATTCCAGCGTAGCGAACTGGAACAACTCCTGGAAGCCGAGTTAAACGTACTGTAAATTTGACGGCAAAATCTCCCCGTTGCCGAGGAAATACTCCGGCGTCTACGGGGAAAAATGTTGTTCGCGATTACGATCGGACGTCGACGTACGCTCGAGACTGTTTTGAGATACGTTGAGCGTTTTGATGTATTTTCGACTGGTTATATTCAGCTTCTCGACGAAACGAGAAATATCGTACGAACAATAAATCGTACTTCGCATCGCGTCGTATCGACGGACTTACGAACTCGACAAATTTTTGCGATTCGCATCATATCGATGACCGAAAAAAATGATTGCGTGACCTAGAGTCACGTTCAAGCTCGCAATAATTTTCTTAAACTTTGGATCGCTTGTATTGACTCGACAAACTTTTTTATCATCTTGCTCATCTGCATCGTATCGATGACCAAAAAAAAAA
>JAITYT010001776.1:293165-313697 GCA_025433975.1 Liostenogaster flavolineata
TCTCACACCCCCCTTCTACTCCCCATCTCGTTCTATCGGGCAGCAGGTGCCACCGTCTCTCCCCCCAAACACCGCTACGAGAGGTACCTAACGAGACGCTTCGCTAATAAAAGTTTCTCTTCCCTTTCTCGTTAACCGCGACCAGATTGGCCGACTTGCGAATTTTCCAGAGTCCACCGGGTCGTGGCTATTAAATTGTAAGCGCGATTCTCTGGCTGCTTCCTCGCGGGGCGACGATTCCCGCGGGCGACCAGGCTCGAAGAAGAAACATCGCCCTTTTCGAGCCAGAGTCTCCCCAGAGGCCAGGGAATGTCGCCGGCCTCCTTAAGATTTTGTATACGCGAAGTTAAGGTCCAATTGTAACCGCGAGCAGAAGAGAGATGCAGCTTGGAAACCGAGCGATTTCGGACCTACCGCGTCGAATACGACGTCATCGACTGATCTCGATCGATGATGTCGCAACGTTCTTTCGGGTCCAATCGCTGCTGAAAAAGGAGACATCGAGACGGAGACGCGTAAACACGTAGGAAGATTCAAAAGGCACATTTTTATCTCGATCACGGTGAACAGATACGAGCTGGAGCAATCGTTGGTCTGTCGTACGGGCTTAAGGCTGATACGCAGTCGGGATCGTGTCACCGTTACAATGGACCTTAACACCCATCAGTCAATACGAATGCACTCGTTCGTCCTTGATAAACGGACGTGCACGCTTTATGGGCCACCTGTTGCGCGTACGCGCGTCTCCTCGTCGAACTTTTAGACTTTGCATCCGGAACGAAAGAAAGAACGAAACGAACGCCGAGCGAAGCTGCGCTCTGATCGTCCTCGAAAACTGTGTTCTTTCTCCACTCCCCACCCCTCCCTACCCACCTTCCTTCCCACCTGACCGAATCAAATCAATTCGCGCTGATTTCCACTCGCACTGATAAACCGTGACGCGGCTATCGATCCTCGTTGAACGTCGAGCCTCGGCGCTTCGAGTTATCACCTATTCGACGAAACGAGACGCTCGACCGACTCTGTTTGCCTGAGAACCTTTTCGCTCCGTGATGCGTTCAAGCAAGGTACGCATCCGTCAGATTCTCCATTGGAAAAAATAATTCTTTCTCTAACTTCTCTTCCAAAGTGCAATACATCTTACCATTAACCACCTGGAAGGACAAGTTAACGGGTTTCCCAAAAGCAACTAAGGTTTTCTAAGATCAATTTAACACGCGACAAGCGAACTCCTCAGGATCGGCCAATGAAGATCGTCGATCGATGCCACGATGCATCGGAAATAGATCGATCGAATTCTCTCCCAAATTCTATCACCCCCTCTCCCGCGACTTCGATGATAAGAAAGAAAGACAAAGCGATAACGCGTCTCGCAGGACGCCGATGGCTTCGATAGCCGCTAGCTAGGACCAAAGGAAATAATTTCGATGGGAGTCAGCGGTACCGGCTCGCTTCGTCCCTGCTAGGAAGGTCTCTGGCTTCCTTAGCAGCGGCGGCCGGCGGTGTAATTAAGCGCGCACCTGGGAGCACCTCAGAGGTGGAGCGACGACAACGGCGTTAGAGAGCGGTTCGCAGCGACGACTACCCCGGCTGGTGTCGCCCAGAAGCGAACAACCGAGGAAACACCTTTATCTGTTGGGTGAAACGGCCGTTTCCGGTATCAGGGAGCGACGAAACTCACGGCTCGAACTCACCAGGGCACTCAGCCCGCCACAAATCACTGGCAATCTTGATTTACTTGTGTTTGCCCATTGGCTCGGTATCACTTCTGCAGTAGTAAGTGTAATATACTCGGCCCCGAGCACCGGGCACCTAAGCAACCTTCCGAAGCGGCGCGTTTCCTACTACGCCTTATCCTCCTCCTTTTCCTCTTCTCCGCCCCCCCCTCTCCTCCTTCAAGCTCCCCAGCTCCAACACCACCACCCAAACTCCTTCAGCGACTCCTCCGTCGGTTTACCATTAGGAAGCGCGAGATTAGCTACTCCCTGGCGCTCCTGGAATACCACCGATACCATCACCGACTCCGCACACGCACGCACCGATCCGCCGGCGACCGACGTCCCCAGACCACTCGTTACTCCAAACTCGCGAGATCCTCCTTCCTCCTTGGCTCGTCCCGCTCCGCCTCGCCTACCTTATCCGGAGTCTATTCCCACCGTTACGGCTTTGGTTTATCCTCGAAAATTCGTTACGAAGGTGTGCGTGGTGTGCGGCATCGTGGTGGAGACCCGAGGTCGTGTTGACCCGCTCGATGAAGGAACGTATGCTCGTAAGAATCCTGGAAGGGAACTCGTCGATATTCCACTGGACCTCTGCGTCAACGTTTTCCCAGCAGGATCGTCTAGGTGGAGGGACAAGATGTTGGTTGATCCGGACCTTCCGGAGCAGCGACTCTCCTAAGATTTCCATCGAAAGAGTTGCATAGAGGAGCATCGATGTTAGGATCCTCCGGTCAAAGGAACCGACGCGCGATGGGATACCTCGAGAAACATCAAGAGATCGAAAGCCAGAGACTGTGAAACGAGGAGGATACAAAGGTGGAGAACCCTGCCTGCTTTCTATCCTTTCGTCGTATCAGTGCGAGATAAGGCAACTTCTCTCCTTGGTGAGGAAAGGCAAAAAAAAGCTAGGGATACGACCTGGTCGAACGGGGAGGGAGGAGAAGGTCGGTCGATGCCGGTAAAACGTTGGGAGCGCGTTGCTACGTCGCGCACCTAAGCAAAATTTAAATCCAAATATAATCCCAGGCGGGATTAAACGCGATCGCGAACAACAAGCGTGAAGTTTCGCGAGCGATGCGGCAACCTTCTCGCTCTCTTCCGCCGCGGCATATCTCCTTCTCCGTCGGGGCAAAACCATCGCTATACAAATATGGAGTGACCGCCGTTACCGGCGTCGGATGGAAGCACGGTTTTAACACGGCTCGTGCATTTCCCTAATGATTTACAAGCATTATTGGGTATTAATTTCAATCTACGCTCGGCGAGGGATAGAATGGCGCGTGACGTGAACCGACACGACGCGGGAACGACGAGAGAGAGAAAGAGTGCGGAGAGAGAGAGAGAGAGAGAGAGAGAAGGATGAAAAGGATGGAAAGAGAGGTGGCGGGGCAACGCCGTGCCGTCGCGATGCCGGTGAGCGAGCGAGAGCGAGGGGAGGAGGACAGCTCGACGCCGCACGTCGCGGGCTACAAATCAACCGTTCCGAACAAATTATGAATGATATATTCGTTGTGCACGCTTGATATATGTATATCTCCCGTCGGGTGCCGCCTAACTGCTCTTGCCGCGGCGTTGCAACCCCCACCTCCGCTGCCGTCGACCCATCCACGAAAATACGCTCGTACTTTCTAGGTAAATACGTGCGTCACCGCGTCGAAAGCATTCACCTTTTTCTCGAGGTGAGAAGTTTCGTGGTGCGAAGCGCGCTGTTAGGGCATCTTTCGAACAGGGTCGTTCTTGTTGAAGCGTGCGTTTATGCGTTCAATCGCGTTTTTCTGACCTGGTGATCGTTTAAGATCTTTGAGTTCTTAAACTCTTCATCATAGGGTTTTTGGTGACTTAGGCATTACGAGTGAACTGTTTCGAACAAATTATAAATGATTTATTGGTGTGCGCGCATTTATTGGTGTATGTGCATCTTTGTCGGGTGCCGCCTAACTGCTCTTAGTGCGGCGTTGCAACCCCCTTCGCTTTGCCGACCCATCCACAAAAATACGCTCGTACTTTGTAGGTAAATAACTGCGTCACCGTGTCGAAAGCATTCACCTCTTCCTGGAGGTGAGAAGTTTGGTGGTGAAGAGCTATTGAAACGTGCGTCTGTGTCCAATCGCGTTTTTCTGCGCGAGTTCTTAATCTCTCTATCGGGTGATCGTCGACCTACGGTTTTTGGTGACTTAAGAATTAAGAATCTTCTTCTTAAGATTTCTGATGTTACGAACGAACTGTTTCGCACAAATTGTGAATGACGCGTTCGTTACGTACGTTTCCCATGGGATTACGACGTCGCTATCCCATCTATGGAAATACGCTTGATCTTCTTAAATACATACGTGCGTCACCGGGTCCAGAGCACTCTCCTTTTTTTCAAAAGTCCACGCTTTCCAAACGAGACGACGATGAATCACGCGTTCGTGCTTTCAGTCGCGTCTCTTTGCGGTCCAAGAATCCTAGCATCCTAAATCTCTCCGGCAATGATCCATCGTTGGACTTACCGTCGAGTGACTTGTCCGCGTCTATTCGGAGTTTTTAGGGGAAGTTCTTAGCGTTTTCATGATCTTTACGGCTGATGATTCGTGCAGATTTCTTCCGTACTATACAGCACGATTATTCGAATCAATTCGAGGATACATCGCTTGAATCGATAACTGATCCCTTCCATCACGCGAATTGTCGACCATCCTCGCTCGATTAGTGTTAACGCGGAAAAATGGATCGTCTTTCGTTCGTCGCTACTTGAAACCAAGAGATTTCGGTTTTTCCCCTTAACGACGTCTAATTATTCCAACATTTTCCTTTCAACTTGGCCAAAATTTTATTTCCGATTTTATTTTCACGCTTTCCGAAATATACATGTCCGTTCCAACTCGAATGCCTCGTCGTTGACGCTCGCCCGTTCGATCGATAAAATACGTAAATAAAGCAACGTCAGTGTCGGCCGATGATAGAACGGCTCACCGTGTTAACAGGCTAACAGTTACCTTTTTGCTACCTTGCGCAACCTTGCACCAACGACGAAACAAAATCAATTCGGCAACAATTGTATCGCACCGGCTGACTCCCCTACCTCTCTAATTCGCCTAATACACAAAATTATTGGCAGAATGGCTTCGATGAAACTACACGATTCGAGGAAGACCACCCCTAGAAAATTTCTATACAGACGCAGACCCAAGCTCTCTCTCGATCATCTTGACGGCGAGTCGCTCGATCGACGAAAGGCTTTCGTTGCCCCACGAAAAACGCAAAAGACGAACCTTCCGTGAACTCGAAAGGAGGACGACGACGACGCGCTAGCGCCAGGAAACCGAGCGGCTCCAGCTTTTTATTTATCTCGCTCACGAATTACCGTCTACGCCGTGTTTTTCTGTTTCGGAAACATTACGAGACCGACAAAGTGGAAATGTTCGAGCGCCGTCGGCGTACACAGAGCCGAATTTGTACATAACGCTCGCAATAACTTGCCGCTATAAAAGCCATCGACAAATCAAATTTTGACATGATTCACTGGCCGGCATAAATTCCGGGATCCAGGCAGGAGAGACGGCGGTGACATGGACATGTGTTCGTCCTCTCTCGCTCTCCCACCCTCCTTTTCCGCTTTGAGCGCGGTCGAGCTTCTCTCTCGCTTCTTCTCACTCCATTTCTCTCTCTTTCTTTCTCGCTCTCGCGTTTGACGTAGGCCGTCTTCGTCTCTCTTTCGTTCACCACCTCTTTCTCTCGTTCTTTCACGATTCTCTTTCTCTCTCTCTCTCCCTCTTTTACAAGCATCGCGCACGCGCACATTCACGCATACCCACGTATCCCAGCATCGTCTACGTGCGTACCGCTATCGTCCATCCTTGTCTGCCTACGTCGCCCTGATCGTCGTCGTCGTCGTCGTCGTAGTAGTGCGGCACCTCCCTCTCGTCCTCGCTTTTTCTCCCTATCGCCCTCGTGACGCGGCTATTTATCGTTTTATGCACCCGTGCGGCGAGTTTTGCTGGCGCTGCACGCGCTCACCGTTCGCGATTACCGGCGTCTGCGCGTCGAAGCGGACTCCTTTTTTCCTCCGTTAATTAGGACGAATGCAAGCGCGCCACTTTTTCTGATAATTAAAAACGGAAGGTGGAGCCCGGCCCTTCTTAGAAGTATCCGTTCGCCTCCTCGACGACGACGACGACGACGACATCTTGGAACATCGTCGTTTTGGATGTACGGCTTCTTTCCTTCCTTACTTCCTTCCTTACTTCAGGGAGATTCTCCGTCGTTCCGCAGACCCGCGGCGAAATTTGCAATTCGGGATACGAAAGAAAAGCGACGAAGGTACCAACGGCTCTTCTTCTTACGACGACTCGGTCTTCCTTGTCGTCGCCTTCGTCCTTGTCGTCCTGGTCGTCGTCTCGAGCCACAAAGGCGCCGTGCGTCTTTGACTCTCTTCGGTCGTTAATGAAAGGAGCCGCCGAGAAATATTTCGCCGGCGGAGTGTCATCCCGATTTCTTCCTCCCCTCCTTCTTCTCACGTACGCCTTGCCGTGACAAGAGCCGCGGGAGCCAGAGTTCGCGGCTCTTTCGACGTCGCGACGCCGCGGAATTAACAATTTTTCTTTTCTGTGATCTTCCTTCCATTCCGCCTAATCGAACTCTGCTGGATGACGCGATTGGTTCGATGATTCTTTTCTTTTTCTTCTTATTCGTAACGATCGCTGCGATTCTCCTTCCATTTCCTTCGATTTCACGTCGTCGAATTCGTTTTGAAATAGATTTAGACAAAACGACTAAATTTATTTGATTAATTGACTTGCTTCCGTTCGATCGGTACAAATCAATTACGCAGTCAGTCGTTATTTCATCGAAGCGATAAGACAGAAGCGCAGTTCGGCTGGTTGATCTCGCACAGCAGCGTCACCGACGAAACCTTCCAAGCGATTGGAACGAAACGTAAAAGGAACGAAAAGTCCAGAACGGAGAGAAGAAAAAGCGGAGAATAAAAATAAGCAAAATTGGAGGCAGGGAGCGCGAGTTTCGCGGTCTAACGGCATGCACGCAACCCCCTTCCTTCGAGCATCCCTTCTGGAGCGCGAAAACTCGTTGGCAGGGCGCGCATGGGTGTGCTAGGACGATACGAGGCGGTGAAGGCGAAGGAAAAAGGCGACGTTCGTGGAGGAAGAAGAGAACTAAGAGAACAAAGACGAAGAAGAGGAGAGTAAGGAAGAAGACAGTGGGCGAGAAGGTGAAAGAAAAAGACGAGGAGAAAAGAAGATGAAGATAATAAGGAGGAGAACGAGGAGTACGAAGAATACGAAAAAGACAAGAAAGATAATGAGGATGATAAGGACGGGAAGGACGAAGAGTACCAAGAGGAGAAAGAAAACGTGGAAGACTAAAAGGAGAATGAGGAAGAAGACGAAGAGGACGAGAGGAGAACGGGGAGGAGAAGTAGGAACGACCGCGATATAGCTCGGCGACGCGATGGCGCTTAAGGGCGAGGCGGCGTTTGATTCCGAGCTGCCGAGTTTACGATCCGACCGTGACGTAGTCGCAAACTGCGCGGCTTCCCATAGAGCGCGAGCAGGGGGAGGAGAAGACTGGCTATAGGATGAGTAAGGGGAAAGGGAGAGGAGGGAGTTTGTAGAAACAGCATAAGGAGGAGAAGGAGGAAGAGCTCTTGCACGAAGGGGGAGGAGGGGCGAACGCACGTGCGCGCATCTCGCGCGCTCTCGATCCTCCAACCGACGCGGTGCACCTGCGTCCTACGTGTGCGCGTTCACACGTACACGAAGTCACACTTCGTCTTCGTGTGGTGTTGGTACGTGCGTGCGTGTGTGGCTCACGAGGAAGCGCACGCCCGCGATTATAACGTCACATACCGGTTGTAAGGTATACAAGGCGACGCCTGGGTGGCTGCCTGCCCGCCTGCTCGCACGCCCGCCTGCTTGCCTGCCTTAAGGGGTAAGCGGCGAAACTCCGTCGTTTGGCGCGCGCGAGATGGAGGAGCGCGAGTCGAAGGAGAAAGAGGCGAGTTGGTGGAGCAACGACGATGCCAATGACGGTAGTGGTGGTGGTGGTGGTGATGCCGGTGCTGCCGGTTGTAGCAAAGGAGACGGAGGAAACGTGAGCCGAGAGTAACTGGCATGGTGGAGCGCGACGGGTAAACGCGGAGGGAGGACGAAATGTTCGGATTATCGCGAGAACCCCGTGGAATCCGTGGCACCACGGGGACGAGGCAACCAGATAAGAACCGTACCCGGTGCGTCACGTACAGCTTTCAGTGTGATGGTTGTCCTACCCCCGCAGTCGTCTCCTCCTTCAGCTCGCCGCTCTTCTCTTCTCGTTTCGTATCGTCTCCTCCGTTCTCTTCTCTTCTCTTCTCTTCTCTTTCATTGCCCCTCGATTTCCTCTTCCTTGCCTCTTCCTTCTTTACCCCCTCGTATCTCGCTGCGACTCGTCCTCGTCTGGCACGTACGACGCCGCCTAGCGTCTCTCAGCTCTTCCGTCGTCGATGCCAGCAATATACGAATCCCATTCCCGACGATCGGATTCACCATCACCGAACAAACATTTTTAAACCTTGCGTGAATGGAAGAGCCTGACTATTACCACGTGGACGTTATTATTCCGATCGTTTTTACGCGATTCCAAAAGCGAATGCGAGATTACATGGACCTATGAGCGACGGGACGCCCGACGATCCTTCGAGATCCTTTCCGCCAATCCCAAAGTTCGATAGTGGCCCAGGAAATCGTAAGTGGTACGGTTGGCCACTTTCGGCGCGTCCGGGTCCTTTTCCAAGACTTGTTAAGTATTTAGGAGGAGCCGGTGGACTACGGTGGCGGTTTTTGCGAATGGACGGTGCACGTAGGAAACTGGGTTAAAAAGCCACGACCTCGCGGCTCTCGGAGCGGCCAGAGCCGTAATTCAGTTTCGTTAACTCCGGGACACTCCGTGGAAGGAGCGAGGAAGCGCGCAAGGGTTATGGCACTCGAGATAGGAAGGCAAAGCGCCGCTGGAACGGGGAAAGCAATCAGAACTTGGGCCATTGCTGGATATTACGGAGACGTGAGAGATGTCTCCTCAATCATATTAATTGCCCAGATAACCGCTACTTCGACGTCGCCCGCCACCGTCGGCTTCGCGTTCGTTCGCTCGCACTCCTTTCCACCCACGACGGATCCGACGTACGTGGAAAATTCCCTCTCATATGCATTTTCCTCCGGGCGTTTTGCTGAGCGCGCATCTAACCGCCACCGGCACCCGCTTGCCCACCGGGTCGCGTTCGTTTCTTCGTCCGTTCGTTCAATGCGACGATTTTAATCTCGTTCCTGCGAATCGAAACGGAGCTTTCTTCCTCTCCTTACGATGCCTCTCCTACTTCGATTCGGCTTCGTCGATGGAAAGCTGTCCTTTGGCCGTTCGATCTACCCTTTACGCGTTCCTCTTCGTTCTGAGTTCCAAGTCGAACCTAATATCGAGCCAGGTAATGAGAAATTTTTGGGTTCTTCGGCGTCATCGTTCCTTCGTCTTGTTGCGAAGCGACGTTTTCAACGCTGGATCGCTTAACGCGTGGTGAGTGCTAGTGCGATGCTTGTACTACTTGATTTGCCAGTCTGTGGGATCTGTTGAATGTCGATAGTAACGGGTCTTTGCTAATAATCGTCCATGACGAATAATTGATTATTTTACTTCGATTGTAAGTACGCTGTACAAAGTGGATTAATAAAGCACACGATAATGTGTTATTGCTTTGAAAGCGTCCTTTAAACGAGAAATAACTTAAAAAGGGGAATTATTCGTCCTGAGAGAGAAATGTTGTTTGAAATAAACAATTTAAAATGATCGGAATAAAGTAATGCTTGAAATGAATTACCCGATGTCGTAAATAACATTTTATTCCGAGTTATGTTCATTTCACGGTTTCCGAAATAATTAAATTTACTATCCGGTTAATCACGGTCCATTTAATTCGTTTGACAAGTAAACGCGTTGCCAACGACTTCAAAAGTTACGAAAACTTGGAGAACTCGAATTCGACATTTTACGCATTTTTTCGCATTACCTTAGCCAACGTTAAAAATGCAAAATTCAAAAAATCACATTTATGTGTTCTTCGGAGCGAGTTACGCATCGATGACGCCTAAAATGTACGTTTCTTCGATCGGAAAGCTCGATAGAGTGATTTAAAACGTTAAAATGTCAATAGATTTGAAAAGTCTGAAAAAGTGGAAAATGAAATACTTCGTCGAATAATCGCAGGTTCCCTGTGTCGCGAACGTATTTAGTGAAACGCGTCAACGTAAAGACCTACCTTATTTCGTGATCGCGCTGAATCGCGGCCGATACGATACATCTTGAGAGAGACGAAACAAATGACGACGACAGGCAAGCCAGCGGCATCCCGAATAACGACGCGTTCCATCTTGAACCTATTCGTGCCGTTGGAAAAATCACTGACGTATGCAACAGGTACCGCCTTCCATTTTATTTTCACCCTTATAACGACTGCTGACTTTTTACGAACGGAGTCTGAGTGCCATCATCGCACGAGATTCGTGATCTTCGTGGCGCCTACGACTCGATTTCCTCCTCGGGAGTCTGACTAAACCGTGGCGCATACCCTCGACGTATATCCCGACGCGATCGACGTCGGGACTCCTTTCACGAAAACGAAACGTCGATGATATTTTGACTAAGCTATTTTCAGCAAAAACGAGAGAAAATCCGTTTCGCACGGTCGACGGCGCGTCGAAGAAAAGAAAACCGAGCGTCTGGAATAACCCGTCTGTCTTAGAGTTTTCCGTACTTCGAACGACTCGTGATTTTATCTAGGGAGAAGAGTGTCGGACCGAAAGACTCGTACGTTGATCGATGTACAAATAAGACAGACGTCGCGTTTTACGCTCCGCGATGAAATCGATCTTGATGCGAAAATATTTGTCGCGTCAAACTATACGGTCCAGAAAAAGCATCTTTCAATTTAATCCGTGTGTTATTTCGAAGAGTATAAAATTGTTCGATGGTGAAATCGCGTCTATTAGGTTGATGTTTATGAAATGTCAAATTTTTAAGCGAATATATAAAATAAAACTGCATATATTTTTGCAAGGGCTGTTTATATAATCAAAATATGCTCCATTTGCTTCGATGCACTTTTCCCAACGAGATTTTAATGCGCAGATGCCTGTCTTAAAAAAAATTCTGATCTTCAGAACCAATAAACTCTAACGTAGAAGTTTTCAGACTGTCTTCGTTTTCATACTGTTTAGCCTGTAAAAAGCTGTTCTAAATGTCTAAAAAAATAGAAGTCGGTTGGCGAAAGATCCAGTGAATAAGCTGGGTGCTGCAAAATCTCATATTTTAATTCATACAATTTTCCAATTGTTTTGTACGACGTATGCGGCCGATCGTTGTCGTGGATAAGTACCCACTTATCCATTTTGTTCACCTTGTCAATTTCAAAAATGTGTCGCAATATTGTTGTATGGTCAACTTTCATTCTGATGGCAAGTGCACCAGAATGAAACACGGTGATCGCAATGACGTTGAGATCGTTTACAAGAGAGCATCTTTACCAATTTTAGGATCCTCCCTGTCTTTGTAGGAAATGATAAATGGAAAGCAGTGATCCGTAGCGCTGCGCCATTCTGATCGCTCCATTTCAGGCTATTATCGCTCGTATTTCCTGAAACGAGAGAAGACGCGCGTAAAAATATTCGAAATATCGCAAATAATAAAGATTTATTAGGTCTTCCTGTTTGAATGCCTCGTCCGGTATCCCAATAAATAATATTTATACGCTTTTGCCGATACTCGCGGTTCCGTACAAGCCCGGTATCATTAACCAACATCGAGCCATTAGCGCGCTAACGCCCAGTGCCTACTCGCGATACAGGACAGACGAATGCGATCGAAAGTCTGTTTGCTCCTACGCATAGCGACGTTACCCCGAATTAAGAAAGAACTTGGTAGTGTCTCGAATAAAAGGATGACGACTTACCCTCTCTTCCTGTTTCAAAATCACGTAAACTTCTCAAAAGAGAAGCAGCAGACTCACAAAATCACGAAAAAAAAATCTTACGATACCCCTACCCTCGAATGGATTTTAGTCAATCTCAAGGTGGCTGGCAAAGACTGAAAGTCTTGGAGAGGTGATGCCCAAAAGCGGCCATCTTGGAATTGCTGACGCGTACCGAAAGATGTGGAAAAAGGACTGATAGCGTCGAAACGACAGGCCCATAGCAAGGAACCATTAAAGTAGACAACGATTTGCGATTTTTGAGGAACAATTTCCAAAGACATGTCTCCAACAACGTCTGTAACGACGAAGGCATCGCGAACGTAAGTACAAGCATCCATTGTCACTTCGGACAGTTGTAGAACAGCAAAATACCTTGTATGGAAGAAAGTTCTAACGTAACGCAATACTCGCAAATCCGAGTCGTGGCTAGCTATGCCAACTAGCTGTGACGTCACCGAGGCTGGCTCGTACGTCAAATTTTGACTCGTAACTCAAGCCGAGAACTGAACACTAACGACGGCTCGTGTCTCAAAAAACTCGTACGTCAGGGCAGTCGTCGTATCTCGAGGTACCAATGTACAACCCTCCAACGCGCGCCAGTAAGCGTCGAAGGGCGCCTTCTTGGAGATTTCTCGCCGAATAAAGGATCGGAAAAAGTTAAGCGCGATGGTAGGTCGAGGAGATGGCAGAAGCGAGCGTCGACTGGGCGAAGAGCGCGGCGCTATCTCAGACACCGAGTCTGCGGTGTTCTCGCATTATAAACGAGTAGAACGGCGGACACGGCCGCGGCGATTGCCCTCTACCGCGCTCCTTCGCGCGCTCACCGCCCGTTTACACCGTGCAAATGTTGCTACGTGCCTGCTAGGCCACGACTCAGCGTATATAAAACAAACCGACCGTCCGACTCTTCTCAAAACGGACGAGTTTGCCTGGAACGGGCCTGATTCAGCTGCCCGTGCCGTAATCTTATGCCAACAGATACGCGAAGGCGGAGATGCCCGATCGAAGAATACCCGAGTACGTACGTACGTACGTATCTACGTGGGGTTAACGCACGTACAAGTTTAAGACGTCTATTACCGCGGGTCCGCCTTCGTTTATCGTAGCTCTCAAGGGATTACGCCTTACCTCGACGTCCGTACGTTTACGCGCGTGTCCACTCGAAAGTTTGCAACGTTGCTAAGTCTTCCGATAGATTACCTGATAATACCGAACAGATGGATTCCGACGGCTCCAATGCGTTTCGATTCCATCGACTTTTCCAAGAGCGACGAGAAATGAACTAGTTTCGAACCAACTGGGATTCCCATAATACGACGTAACCCAGGGATGGTCGAACCATGGCGCATGCGCCAAACGTGGCGCATTGGATGATTACAAATGGCGCTTTGGTGCGTTGAGGTTTTGCATTGAACTCCGAATATATTTAATATGCAAAATCAGCAACGCGAAGCAACACGTGAAAAGCTTGAAGTTCTCCTCTCCTATGCGAAGTATATTCCATCCTTATCTCTACTTACCTAAGGGATAGGTAAGAACGTAAAAAGGTATAAAAAGTTATACGGCGCATCTGAACTCGCCTATGAAGAAAATTGGCGGATGGCATGCCAAAGGTTGGCCACCCCTGACGTAACTTGTTGAAAAAGCCTAGCGAATTCGACGAAAAAAAAAAAGAAAATTGACAAGACAAATTCAGACGAAGAAAACAGTGTGAGTAATTAGAAACGAAGGATAGAGACACGTAAATACAGGACTCGATCGAACGTAGGGGCAACGGTCGTTAGGATCGTTAGGATGTAGAGCCATCGACGAGGCAAGTCCCAAAATCGTCGTCGATGGTGGCGACGACGGTAGCGTCGGTGGTCGCAAAACATTCGCGTTTTATTAGGTCTATCGTACGGGGATAATCGGCGACAATCAAGTTTCACGGCAGTGATTGGCCAGGCATAGTCCGATGCCAAATGCAGCTGCATATGCATGATGCAATCTCATATCCACATCCGCAGCATGCCGGACGGCACGCATAGCGCTTCGTGGAAGCGTAGAGGTGGGTGGAAGAGCCGACGAAGGAGGAAGAGAGAGAGAGAGAGAGAGAGAGAGAGAGAGAGAGAGAGAAAGGGAGGAAAGCGCGTTTACGAAGGTTGGTAGGAGACGAGCGCAAGGGAGGAGAAGGGAAGCTCCAACGAATGCCAGGAGTCTGCTGATGGTGGTGGTGCGTGGCTGGCCGAGGGGCGAGGGGTAGCTTCGATTCCCACCGCGGTGTGTCATTACTCGTCATTATCCACCTATCAAATCGCTCAGCAATAACTATCTGACCGTTGCTGTTACACACCCCTGAACCGAACCTCGTGCCATGAGCCTGGCTTACCGACAATCAAAGCGTCTCCATTCCTGAGCCACTCCTGGCCAGCCGCGCTGGCAATCACTGCTCCAGCCTGATCATCCAAATTCCGCGTCTACTGGCAAAACGCGTACAGACGAAAGCTGCTTTCCCGCGAACTTTCGAGTGTTCGATTGATTTCTCCGTTCTGATTATCACGAGTGGTCTTTCTTTTTGCTTGCCTTCCATCGCCGGCTCCGAGAGTTCGAATCGAATCGGATGTGCGTGCGTCTAGACGAAGAAAGAAGAAGCAGACAGTGCGACGTAGGCAAGCGTGGAATAAAGTCGAGCGAATCGATCAAAATCACACGCTCGGAAGCACCCTTCCGCGTTTCTTCGTTCTTGAGTTTCTCGAAATCTTAAAAATTGTTTGGAGTCGAGAACTCTCGGTTTCGAAAAAGTGAGACAGCTGCCAGTGCGTTAATGTCGCGAGTTAATCGGTTGTTTAAAAGGCCAAGTTGGTAAATCCAAGTGAACTTTTGTTCCCGAGAAAAATAACGATTGGTAGTGTCATCGTTTCGTCCAGAAATATTTGTTGGTTATCATTGCGTGATATTCGTGATTTGTTAAACAGTCGATTTGAACGTCGCCCCGTGATATCGTCGAATAACTGTCATTGAACGAACGCGCAACGTCAAACTTAAAGCCACGTGCCATTTATCGGATTATCTAAATGTAATTTACCCTAATGTTAGGCGATTAGGTGTCGCGTGAGTTACACGATACCGAAATGTCATTTGAATTCGACGTAATAATATATTATTGAGCGGGATTTTATCCTATATTACTGTCGATGCGTGCCGGTGAGTTCGTCGTGGCAAAGCGACAATTTTCGCCGTACCTACTTGATATCGATGCTCGATAAGCTTCGACATTGACGGACGTCACTCCGATGCCGAACGAGAGTCGCTCGAGATCCACGTTCGAGTGACAGCTACCGAAGGAACCGGACGAGGGCTGCATAAGTTACGCGTCTGGCGCGTAAATTGCCAGCGAATCATCTTCCTCTCCTATTTGTCGGCCTCTTCGACCTAGCGACTACTCGATTTCGTTTAATCACCGGAATCGCAATGACAACTGTATCGATTCTGCAACGATTACAGCGTCTACGTTCGTATCGAGTCGAATTATCGGATCGGCGATGTTAACTTTTTCAGCCAAACGAAGTAGCAATGATGAAACTAGAGATAATTTTCCGTGTATATAACGAGTGTCTTACGGATAACATAAAATGATTTTTAATCGACTTATGAAAACGTTATATTGTAATATTTTATCCATATTTACACCTTCAAGAATATGTCGTTTTGTAATGTTAAGTTCAGTATTTATTTCTCGTATGATAATTTATGAAGCGTTCGCTAAGATGTAACCTTGTGTTATTCAGGAAATGTTCGCAATAGTAGGTCGTTTCGTGTGGCTTGTTTCGACAAGAACAAACCTCGCGATTGTCGAGAATTTCCTCCCAATTGGTCTCCTAAAATAGACATAAACACTGACATAAACGGCTAAATATCTTATCCAAGGCTTTTATCGATCGAAGACATTAAAATCTAGCACGAACGAAGACTGTCGCCTCTCACTCGCCAGTCGAGATACCGCTTGAAACGCAGTGGTAACCGAGAGTCGCCTTTCGAGCGCGAAGTGTTAAATCGATCAACGGATAAATAAGCCAGTGGGATTGAACGTCTACGTGCGAGGACGTATTTTCACGGCGTGAATATGTCTCCTAGTCGCGGGACGATGGAAGAAAGCTGTTGAACCGCGGCACGACGGAATATTTTTACATTTCATGAGTGTATAAATTAACGACCGGTCGACTAGTACGTTTCCACGAGGCGCTGGTAAAACGGAAAATTAATACCGGCAGCACGGTAACCGCGTGGCCACACTTGGAAACGAACTGTAACAACCGTAAAAACGTCTCGATGAGCGCTTTCCGGCTCTCCGCGAGTGGGGACGAAAAGAAATAAAAAGAAGGGTCCCAACGAGGCGCCATTATTTTTTCGGAGTGCTAGATGAAACTCGAGGAAGTCCAGGCATACCTTTGACCAAAATTCTTTCTGTTAACGATATTAGGGGGACGCGTAATAGACGACGAAGAAATATTTGCCAGGAAACTGCGATATATTCCGAATGTACGAGTCCGTTGGTTATCTAATGATAAATCGCCGGTTAAAAGTATCAAGCGGCGTAATTCCCTGACCAAATTACACTGGAAAAATTCAACGTTCTTTGACTCGTAACTCCTGGTCATCCAAATCGAACGCTTTAGAGTGTTCTTTGAAACGAAATCGATAGGATCTCACATAAACTCGCGAATACCACTCGTACCTGATAAAAAAAACACCACGTGGAAGACGTCAAACTACTTATTATTGCAAAACGTGTTAAAGCAGCCCGCAATGTACATTAATAATTGCTTGAACATTTTGTCGTACCGTAAAGAATGATAAGAAAAAAAATGTCGATTTTTCTGCAAAAGAGAGGTTCCCCGATGTCTACGAATCGATATAAGCTGTATTATACGATATTACCCACGCTTTCGCGACAAAGTGCCGCCGAGTTGCTGTTAAATAACAAAAAGACTCCAAGTGGGAAGGTCTAAAAGGAAATAAAAAAACGATGAAAAAAATCTAAATCAAGCCGCGCAAAACGGCTCGATCAAACGGAAGACGTCTGGAGCCGAGAGCGAGACCGATCGTTAACGATCGCCTCGAAGGTCGAAATTGCGGGAAAGGCAAGTCGACAAGACGACCGACAGAACGTCGGGAAATTGTGGAAGGACAACCAGGGGAAAACGTCAATCTCGACTCCCCGATGGAAAGGATACAACGCGTTGATCCCCGTCGTAAATTCACGAGGTCCGATCGAGAGGGGTGGCGAGGGGGTGACCGAGGGCGATTCCATTCGAATCGCTCGATTCTCGAGCAAAGTCGGAACTAAGGTCGCGAACGCAGGGTCGTTGGTAACACCGCGAGGTTTCCTGGTGTAGGTGTACGACCGGATGTTATTGGCAGGAGAGTAGAGCCATTAGTCGCGATGAAGGATGCCTGACAGGAACGCTAGCGTCCTACCCTGCCGGCAGTTATAGTAAGTAATGGCTTCGCTCTCTGTGCTGCTCTGAGAAAGCCTCCGCCATCGCTGTGACCCCCGTCGTCGTCGTCGTCGCCGTCGTCGTCGTCGTCGTCGTTCTCCTCCTCGTCGTCCGCGCCAACCCAGTAATAACAACAAATCTTGCCTATATTAATTCCCTGACAGACATAACTCTCGGTATATGGACGGTAACTCGGGAAAAATTGCGCGATGAAAACGTCACAAGGACGAAATACGGGGACTCGTATTACGCACGCACTTAGAACAAGCCACCGTCCTAGGCGCCTATCGTCCTTCCCTCTGGGTGTCGTAGTGCCGCCGTTGTGTCCTCGATATTTCACCGAGCGATAGACGCGTGAACGACGCGCGAACGGCGTTACGCTACAAATTTTAATGAAAAATAATCGCCGAGGTTTTTATCGCTTTTGTTTTCTTCCTTCGAATCCCGACTTTGTTCTTTTTCTAAATGCTTCGTCCCTTATTCGAGATGAACGAAGAAATTCAATGACAAATTTTTGCCGATCTATAAATGCGCGTAGGTGTACGCATATGAAATAAATATGTATATATTGACACGCGTATATAGGTATGTATTCGCGATATAAATACATAGCAACGCCATTTCGAGCGACAGAATGGTTTTACGCGCGTACGTTTCATTCTTTCACGAATTTATTCACCCTAAAAAATTGTCGAGCAAACACCAGGCTACTGTAAATCATTTTTAAAATAACGAATGGCACGCGAACGTTCACGCACCTGTCCAAAATTCTATTCGTTCGCTTTTCTGGAACCCGCTGATCGTTTAAGCGATTCGAGTTTTTCGAGATACGGCGCGTCTTCGTACGACGTAAGATCGCAAAAATCGTAACCCCGCTAGACATAAACGAACCAACGGCCACGGTTAATATTTCAAAGATAACAACGCTCTCCACTTTTCACCGGGGTATTACTTTTTCACCGAATTGCTTTACTCTCGCCCGCAGCCCCTTTTATTGCCGCAAACACGTGCACGAGCGCGAGATGGACTCCCCGAACGCGTTTCACCCCTGGTATTAACCCCTGGCAGTTTCAAAACAAGGCACACCGTTTCGCTCTCGATGCACGAGAAATTTGGTATTTCCCTCGAAGAGTCTCAAACGACTGCGAATGTAAACCTGATTATTAATCTAATTAAAATTAAAAACGCAGCGAGAGAAAATATCAATGGATGGAAAGTTGTTCTGCCGATATTTCGATTTCTTGTCTTCTCGCTAAATAAATCCGTTGCGTTCTTTACGCGATCCATACGCTTCCATTACGCTCTTACTATACTCACTTTTAAGAATTTCAGATTTTCTAAGAGTACAGATCAAATAAGCACAAAAAAGTGAAATTCGCAAAAAATCTACCTGATAAAACGAACGTTGACAGTCACGATCTTTAGTATTGACAATAATAATCAAACGACTGTAAAACCTTCTTCGCGCGTTTTACCGTGGGAGCAGGAGCTTGCAACAGCCGCCTGTTCGCACCTTTGCAATACTTGCAGCTCCGTCCTTGACCGCGCTTCAGGTGCAACGAAATGATCGAGTACTCGAAGAACAATTATTTATGTATTTAATCGATCAAACTCAATACCCTAGTGCCAAAATTTCCATCGTAGAAATTATCTCGGAAGTAAAAGCAGTAGTACAACAGCAATAGCATGAGAAAAAGTGTTGATTAGAAGTTGCTGCAGCGACATAACGTAGAGTTAAAGTCTAGGTCATCGTATAAGACGCTCAATAATCATAGTGCTCGATCATCAACGACACGCGTTTACCGTACCAAGTTTGAAATATATTATCCCACTATTAAATACGTTGTTATTCCGCTCACAAAAAAGCTCACGAGATCAATTAGATGTAAGGCATGCACGGATATCAGAACCAGCAACAATAAAAAATATACTATCCACATAACGTTCGACAACAATGTCCTTCTCCGTTTACGCACAACGGTAATTGAAATAAGTCCAAATAAAAATAAATTGTAAATAAAAATAGAAATTGAACGTCGAACCAAAGAAAAATATCGACGTCTAACAAAATCGGGACAAACGAGCTTCTCCTTTACCAGAGGCAAAACCTCGAATACTGACGTCGATCCAACACGAAAACTTTGGTTCCAGGTGCGAACGCGATAGGCCCGTACTCGATACGGATTTGCGGCGTCGGGACGCGTCGCGTCGGCCGGTTCGCGGTGTTGCGCCTACGTACCTCTCAAAGTCGCACTTCGCTCTGTCGCATACCCATTTCTCCTACCATTTTCTCACCGCCTAATCGCGCGTTCTCCATCTGCGCGCTCGACACCGGTACGGTTTAGGAAGCGCGGCCAATTATTGTTAGGATAATCTGCCGCGAGCCTGCTGGGACTGTTTAAATTAGAGGGCGGAGGCGCGCTGCAAACATCATTGCGTATATAGGCCGTGTCGGGCCTGCTCTGCCTAAACCGTGTACCATCAGCTAAAAGGCTCGAGAGAGAGAGAGAGAGAGAGAGAGAGAGTGAGAATAGGAGGCAGAGAAAAGGAGAAGGGGAGAGAAAGGGTGGAAAGAGGCATGCGTCGGCATCCCTTCTTCCCTCCCCTGCGCGCCGCACGACCATACGACCGACCGATCCCCTCGCGGACCGTTCATCCGCCTAAATCATTGATTGTTGCATTATCTGTTATTGGCAATGCAATTAACCCCTTACGGTAAAACAACGCGCGCCGGCTCGCTTGCACCGCATCGTTCGGTTCCGCGCGTAACTGCGCTCGTACGACGACGTTAAGCGGGCACGCACACGCTCGCACTCCGGCCTGGTGGTCGTGCCGTAGCGCGACAGAGACGGCGAGAGGGAACGGACGAGACAGTGCGAGAGAGAAGATAGAGCTGGAAACTGATGATAAAGGGAGACCGAGAGAGAGAGAGGATAGAGCACGTAACAAGCGAGAAAAGGAAACGGAAAGGAGGGAGAGAGAGAAAGAGATAAAGAATGAACGTGAGAAAGGGAGATCGAAGGAGGGAAAGAGAGAGAGAGACAGAGACAGAGAATTGATTTGTTATACGGGAGCGTCACGGCTTCTCTATCGTTCTCTGTCGTTCTCTATTCTCTCTCGACGACCGTTTCCCGCGGCATCTTTCTCTTTCCCTCGTTGTCGTACCTCCGAAACGAGCAAATCCCGAAACTCGAATCCGCGACAGGATTAAACGCGGCCTTTCTCTCTTCCTCCCTTCCGACACCGTGGCACGAGTTACCTTTCGATACCGCGACGCACGCATCGAACCTCGTTCTCTCTCTCTCTCTCTCTCTCTCTCTCTCTCTCTCTCTCTCTCTCTCTC
>JAITYT010001776.1:320851-342330 GCA_025433975.1 Liostenogaster flavolineata
ATCGTATGGGCAAGCAAAAGTATTCTTTTCTTTATATTGTGTATTTCAATTGTTAAATTATAATATTCCTCTTTCATATATAAGATAATAAAATTGAAAAGTTTATTCTATAAAATGTCGTTTAATTCGTTTTATTTGGCCTATTTGTTACGAAGTAATAACTATTTACTTTTAACACATTTCCATTGGTCACCCTGTAGGTTCGTTGCTACGTGGTTGAATCGTCGTCGAACAAGAAGCTTAACGAGAACAAAATCGTGTCGTATTAAATTAAGCAGTATTGTGCAAGAAATTTTGGTGTATTTAATTCGCGTACCGAGTTCCCATACTTCCAAGGCCTTCTGACCCCTGGAATATCGAACATCCCCGTCCCGAGGGAAAATAAGGCGTCGATTAGTTCGGTGGTGGTAGGAAACGCTGCACGTTCGATTCGTTCGCATATTTGGCGTTCGGGTAAAAGTGCATCGAAGCAACTTCAAAGTCGAGGAGTACAGCGGAGGCAGGGATCAACGTTGTTGGGCTTTGGTCGTCTGCAAGTGAGCTTCGAAGAGCTTAGAGGAGATAGGATCTATACGACAAAGGCCCTCGAGAAGGAAGCCGCAAACGCCAGCCTCGCGGCGTCCGTCTTCGGGATCTGACGTCTTGTCTACAAAGGCCGCAGACGTCAATTAATTAGTCGAGTACCTTCAGATCTCACCGTCAGTAAGAGAAAGCGAGAAGGCTCGAGGTCTGCAAACTCCCTCCTGTGGTTATTAGCGGGGTCTTTCAAGTGGAAGTTGCGAGAGTTATCGACTCGTGACTCAACCCCGCCTTCATGTAAATAACACCGCGTCAAACAAAATTTAATCAAGATCCATTGAATACCGTTATATTCCATTATGATGCGCTTCGTCTCGCGAGCGCGTTCTCTCTCTCTCTCTTCTCCACGATTCCGATGTCGACTTTAGCACGGATCCGAGTATCGCGACGAATCTCGTGAAATTCACAAGAACCAGGCACTTTTTATCGAGATTCGAGAACAGCACCTGGTAATAAAGAGAGAAGCAAGGATCCTGAAGAATTTGAGAAAGATCGAATGCAAACTGCGTGAAATTTAATAAACAATTAATTTTTTATCAAAACTCAAGGATCGAGTCCGATATAAAGTAGTAAGAAGATTAACTCAAACGTGATATCGACAAAGTACGAATCGAATATCGAGTCAAACCGCATAGAACTCGCAAAATCCGGTGATTTTTTCTTTTTTTTTTTCTTCGAGATTCCCAGAACTGCGTCTGGTAAACACGATCGAGAGAAACGCAAGGAATTGGAGTGTTCGAAGAGGCGGACGGATCGGATATATCTCAGAAACTGCAAGGACGACAAATACCGTTATCGGACCGCAATACAATCAGCAAAGTTTCCACGGCCGCCATAAAGCTTTATGTATATTACAAGCTCCGTACGACGATACTGCCCGTACGTGAGTCTTTCATCAAAGCATTTCTTTTCATCGGATCTTATTGCGACAAGTGGAAGGAGCCTCCACGCGAAAGTATCAAGAAAGTAGATTGAGAGCAATTCGTACGCGATGGCCAGCGACGGAAAAACGCGCGCATCCAGCGGTCGAACTTTCACGAGGTCTTATTTCTATTAGTGCGTCGTCCCTTCGCGAAAGCCCATCTATAACTCGTGCGTCGAAGTCGTTATCGAAATCCAAACGATCGATACGAGCCAACGTAGCCCGAACGACTCGCTTTGGGTCGTTGGCCACAGACGCGACTCTCCAGGCGAACCTTAACACGTTCGGCGCTACATTGGTCACGCGTGACCACGGATTGGTCCGTCCATAACGCCAGGGTGGTCATCGGTGACCGAAGCGTCTCGAATGTTCATCATTGTCAAAGTTAAACGAACATCGTCTGCCAACGAATTTTAAATATCGTAGCTAACCACCTACGATCACCAGTACGATGAAAGGTTTATGGGCAAGTACGTGATTTTATATTACGGGGACAAGGAAGTAAACTATTATTTTGTAGCTATTACTTAAAATTAATTTGTTCCATTTTCGGCGTCAACCTAACGGATCCTTAGGCGATTTTGTAACGTAACATTGAACTTAATAGAAAAAATGTTTGCTCGCTATCGTAATGTGTAATTTCTATTATTTTTGGCCACCTTTGCCTCTATTTTGTAAATTATCGTCCATCGCGTATGGATAGGGACTAACTCAAACTAGACCATTTAAAAATAATGCCGGAAATTCTGGTCTCCTCCCTAATATAATCGATGTATTATTATTTCCTCATTCCGCGTTTGAAATGATGAAAATACTTTCGTGACGCCTTAAGCAAAACGTGGAATTTTTTATCGCGTTATCGACCTCGTAGGAATCGTAAGTTTGCACGCAACTTCAGAGAAAACGATCGAAAGTAACGCGCGAAAATCGTTCGAAGGTAACGACGCCTCCTTGTCGCACGAACGAGCGTAAAAATACCATCGACCGCGTTAAATCCAGCCTACTAATTTTGCAAAAAGAGAAACACTCTTCCAGCCGCAAAAGCTACCGAGAGAATAACTCACAACGACAACACGAAGAGGGCGGTCGCCGTTGGTGAGTGTTCGTGGCGAAATGAACGTTTTAATTCCCCTCCATAAAAGCCAACGACAAATCAAACGACTTTGACATGATTAACTGGCGCGCATAAATACCTGTATCGATACACGTGCGTGTGCAACAACGCGTCTATGGCTGGCTTCTGTCTCTCCATCTTCCCTCCTCCTCTAGCCGCGATCCTTCGATTCTCTCTTTCACGCCACCTCGTAGCTCCTCTTCCACGATCCCGTTTCAACCGGGAGGAAAAATGGACTTTGTCGTTCCCTGATTATCGAGCTTACGATGAATTAGCCTGTTACCTGCCATTAGGAAGGAGAAAATCATGTACGCGTGGATGGAGCGCGCGCGAGATCGACCGCAACGCCGATTGTATGCAAATTCGAACCACCGACTTCGATCGAATCGCATAGTTTCTATCTCGAAGGATTACGAGACCCTGCCTTTTATATGTTCCTGCGTTTTTTTTGGGATGTGAGGGGGAGGGGGATTAGTCGATTCTCCGTATAGACGCATACGCGTAAAAGGAGATGTCTGAAGATAGGCAAGACCAAAATGGAATTTTGCATGTATTCGCTTGGTTGATCAAATCACATCGAAACGTTGTTGTAGCATTCTGTGAATTAATGCGTACGTGTTTGTTTTAAGGAGGATAAAATGGCATCACGTAAGAACTGCTCGTCGTATATTTTTCCTTGGAACGTCCAACAAGTTCACGACGTGGCCCTAAATCGTGCTTTTCTCTATCGACTTTTACCATCATCGTCGAGTTCTTTAGCCGTACGTAGAAAATTCTTAACGAAAGTTAAAAATCGTTCTTTTAACCTGATATTTTTTCCTAGTTTTATTAATAAAAAGAAGCTGTCATTGGATCCGTTTGTACCACCGGTGGTACAGCTCGTCGTAAACACGTTAAAGTCGAAGCATTTTTTCGTTGAATTCGGCGTAGAAATTAGTTTACGCACGATAAATCGATGAGCGTCTATTTTTTCTATGTACACGTAACTGTGTGCGTGACTACGTCAGTGTCATACTAGATCGATCCTGCATAAAGTTGTGTAATACGACGTTTCGACATACTGTCGATACTATCGCACTCGCATTGTGTATTAAATAAATGTCTGCGAGAACTCGTGCACGTGACAACTTTTACATGGTATATTTATACGATGATACATCGCAAGCTTCTCGAGTAAACGTATCGATGAGTTATTTTGAAAAGAAAAAAATATCTTGAAAAGACTTCGAAGCTTATAATTATTTCCTATTAAACGTTAAAATTTTTATCCTGAAAATTAGCGAATTCTAGCGCTTCGTGTTTCTAAATAAATCAGGAACGATGCGGAAGCAATTTTAAAGTAGTTTCAATCTTAGATATTTTTCTTTTTACGAAGAAGGGGTTTGCTTATTTTAAGGGTGCTAGAATAGAAACCAAGACGTTATGCGCAGTCAACATTGACGCGCCATCTCTCGGAATCTCTTGAAAATACTATTGCGCAATGCTCGTTGATACACTTTACATAACGAGAAATTATAATTATTATCGTGATATGCAAGATGATATAAAGTTTTACGAGAAATACTTTTGATGCGATTTATGAGTTTTTTGCCAAGTTATCGATGTCGCGAATATTGACGAGTTGACGTAATAAAATCGATAGTTTTTCGATTAACGTTCAAATGGCAATTTGAAATCATATCATACGATTTTTGTCAAGCTATTATCAATAACCGTTGAAAGATATTGCAAATGAAAACCCAACTTAACGCGTATAATAAATATGGAACGAACGATCAGATTTTTACCGATACGATATCATTTCGTATGTTATGCGTTGTTTCGGCTCGAATCACGCGGTCATAAATCGCCCGATCCGAACGTCAAAAGAA
The DNA here is from genome assembly GCA_025433975.1 of Liostenogaster flavolineata. NCBI lineage: Eukaryota > Metazoa > Arthropoda > Insecta > Hymenoptera > Vespidae > Liostenogaster > Liostenogaster flavolineata. The sequence continues at coordinate 325,338 of JAITYT010001776.1, forward strand.
AGTTCTGCCGTATCTATTTCTGGATGGAGCAGGAAGAGTGTTTTTTAACAAAGGAGCAGAATCTTGACGGAAAGAAAGACTACTAACATAACGGTGATCCTCGGAACGTGAGTGAGTCGATTGAAAATGCTTCTCGCACTTTTCATCGTCAAGAGACGTTGGAATAACAGTGACAACTTCATCGACTTCCCAAAATCGTTCCATGATTCGATTCGGAAGGTCGAAGGAGTCGAGATGAGCATCGTGCAAATGCACCGAAGGGACATGCACAAGTCGGTTAGCGAAAGATCCGGTAAATAAGCTGTGTATGCGTGGTTTAACTCGATTCTTTATTCTTTTAAATATCATGTAAAAGTGGCGAACTTAAAGGAATAGTTTGAAAGTTCAAAAAGTTTCCTGTAGGTGTGCGTAAGAAACTGGGTTACCGCAACAGGTGGGTACTAAAGTAAATATACGCACATTAGGTGTACTTCTTAGGAATGCGCAAACATCTTTACGCACTTTGACTCATTCTGAATATTGATATTTCACTTTTGAATTCAAGAGAACGTTGCTGCGTTCGAGCGAAGAAAGAATCGTTTTATTTTATCGGAAAGAAGAAATTGCTTTCATCTCGAGCAATTATCTATGGCATCGTAAAAATAAGTCTTGAAATAAAAGGAAAAGTGTATACGAATAATCAAACAGTTTCGAGTAAATCTCGTATTTTTCTATGATAATTTCCATTAATAAAATCGTCCTTTCTATATATTTTCTTTTACCATTAAAATGCTTCTTAAGAAAATTAAGTAAGTCGTCGTAAAGAACGTAATAACTGCTTGCGTCGCAGAAATAGCTGGAGGTTTTAAATATAATTATAAAGATAAGGTAAATTTAAGAACTGTTGGCTTAATAAAGCTGAGAAGTCACGTCGATCGTTCCGCTACTTCGTGCCGAATGTAATTCAGGAATATAAATTAACCTCGAAAGGCATTATCAACCTATATTGCTACAATTTATGGCTACTAATTAAAGGGTTTAGGGAGAATCTCTGGTCTGATTTGCACGTCTCAGCCACCCTTTGGAGTGGGCAAAGTTTAAACGACAAGCTGGTCTCATTAAGATATGAAGCAAACTAACGGCTTCCACCAGTCGTCTTCACTGTCTTACCACGCCATCTTGCTACAGGTAGGTACCATAAAATACAAAGTATTCGAACTCGTTTAGCTACGGACATTACATCGTGATAGAAGAAAAATTCACCAAAATTTCTGCTCTCGACTCATCTTATCGGACCTATTCTAATTCGAAACTTAATCTCCACGCGTTAATCCAGTTCGTCACCGTGCTAAATAAGATCTTGATCTATCAATAAGTGCGCGATGTATCTAAAATAATTCCAAACAATTTTTTACGGGTAAAGATTCCGAGCTACCCAAATCCAAGACTGTATTTCATTCCCCTCTAAAACGACTACGTGTATAACCCATCATCGGTTCAGCAAGATTTCATTATCGAAAAAGAGAAGAATCGTAATTAAAATTCCCAGTAAATCGTTATTCAACGATATCATAACCAAGTTAACGAGCCGGTATATTAAAGATGTTAGTCTTAGGCGAGAGGTAAAAAGTTAAAAGGTAAAGGTAAAGGTATTAAAGATCGCCTGGTTAATCTCGTTAAGTCGAAAAAGCTCGTGAGAATTAGAGGAACGACGGTGGTGGCTGCAATAGCCGCGGTTGGAATCACGCGAAGGCCGACATACGTTGCGACAGGTTCCGACGTAACGAGGATTTTAGATCGGTCACGGAAAAAATGGAAACGCGCGCTAACAGTAGGAAACTTCGTCGTTTCATTGTAAACCGTCATTAACGGGTACTTAGAAGGCGTAAGGAGAAAGTAAAGTAGACGACACGATGTACTCGCACCTGCGTGCCCCATTAAAACGCACCATTAAATATTAACGGAGACCTTTATGACACCGTAATACGTTCAACGCCTCGTACCTCTTCGGTAGGATACGATCTCTTTGAAAGACAGGGAGGAACTCAAAATAGCCTCTCTAGCTCCTCGTGAACGCACATTTTCGATGGTTTTCGCGCGTGAAAAGGCACTCCTTCCACTCTCGATGCGTTTCGCGAGGAATAACGACCGTCTTCGAAGATTCGTGCGACTGACGACGCTGTTATCGAGGAGTAACGAGAGTTGGGAAACAATACGATCACGGATGCCTCTTTTGACCAAATATCAGCGAGACTGAAAAGTACTATAATTTAGTATCTGTGAATATCAACATTTGCTTATACCGATCAGTCGATTGCGTATTTGCGTAATTTGGCCACGAAATGGCTAAACATCATCGATAATTGATTGGGGGGTGACTTCATTATTGACTCAAAATAAAAATATGTTCTAAAATTATTTGTTTTACGGTTACTGGTCAACGAATGGTAGCGACAATAAATAGAATAGTTCAAGTTAACCAAAAAACATTCCAAATCGAAATCTTGGAAAAAACGAGTCAAACGGATCTTCGTTTACGATTATCCCATTCTTTCGTACCCGCTTACTAAGAAGACGTAATTTCAGCTTTCGTTTCCTCCTTCGAGATCTCCCAAAAACGGAAGAAACTCTCACCAGCGCGATGCTTGGATCCTAAAGAAAAGTTAGGTAGTACGCCATGATCAAAGTGAACAAAACAGAATCGTCCGTACGGTTTCCTCGAGACTCTAACAAACCCGGCCAGGTCGAATTCGAGTTCCAAATCCTATCGGGAAAATTCGAAGCCCTTGTCGACGCGTAAATTCATCCATGGGGTTGAAGCGCGGTAGAGGTAGCGGTAGAGCCAGAAAGTCGTTCTCCTCGTTTCCGCTTTTCAAGGTGGGATTCTCTCTTGACACGTGCGAGTCGGCGGAAGAGCAGGAGACTGCTGATCGCGGGGACAAGAAGAAGAGTCGAAACGACGATGAAAGGGAGGAAAGTGCGCCCTCTCCGCGTTATAAGCCGACGGGGCTCCATATCGTTCGATAAGCCTCGGCCTCGAGCACTCCACGGCGAAGTCCGTGGTTCCACACGGCACAAAGGCCTAATTACCCATAAATTCGCTGATTTACGGCGGTCTAGAAATGTAAATATGAAATATGAAAATGAGGACGGCGGTAATAAAAGTGATGTACGGGGCTCCGTAGGGTCGTTCATGAAGGCGTCCATCATCGTACTTGACGGGCTTCTTTGTCTGGTAGCGGCAGCCGAGAGCCATTTCGCTCCTCTCCTCTCTCTCTCTCTCTCCCTCTCTACTCCCTCTTCCCCTACTCTCTCGTTCTCCTCTCGTCGCGTTTACCAACGACGAGGACATCGTTGCGATTCGCACGCGAATTCGACCTTATATTCTCGCGCAAAACCACTTCGTCTTGTCTCCTCTGCCATCGACTCTGATTCATGGTCCACGATGCCTGTCGATTCCTCCTTTTCTCCTTACCGAGAGGCAACGATGTTTGAATAGTTTATCGCGTCGTACATTGCTGGTGAACGGGCTGGATGTTGTTGGTCCTCCACTCGTGGAAAGATGGTTGCTCCGCCTTCGTTGGACTCGATTTAATTCTCCATAACACAGCCTCTTCTCCCTCCGTTCGAAAGGCAATATGCAAAGATAACGATACTAAATCGATGATCAAAGTGTAGTCAAAGATTCGATACGAGAATAGTCATTTGTTAATGATGTCGCTAATCGTTGTTAAACCAATTTCTGATCTTGATACTTCTAAAGCGAAAAGTTAGGTTGATCGACGTTTAGGTAAGATATCACAAGGAGCGTCTTGGAATCCTCGTACAATGTCAAAATTTATATTCCTAGGTCTATATTTGAACCATCTTGGCATTTCACATTTTCCTAGTCGCCATCTATAAAGTTGTGCTACAAAACTTTAGAATGTTCGTTAGTTAAGCCTTTCCTGTACTAGTTGCATCGTAGTCGTGAAGATAAGTCAGGAATGGTAATATCATACGAGGACAATGATTCGCAATTACACCATGATCTTCTCGACAGACACTCCATAGAATTTTAATAATTTAAAAATTGCGGTAGAACAGCAAGAAAAGAATTCCTTGGTTTTTAATTCTCAGTAAATTTGTGACATTTAATTATAGTAGTAGTCAAATTTATTATTCCCTGAATCTATATCGAATAGAAACGGATATTCTATCAGCAGTTGCAAACGTTAAAATTCCAAATTTCAAGCAATAACTTAAAATCTACTTATGGTATAAAAAGTATTGTTTCGTCAATCGTACATAACGCGCCATCTAGCGAGTTTAGTGGTGAACTATTCCAATTTTTTCTTCGGTAGATGACACAATATGTATGTAGAAAGAGATAAGTGTTAAATTAAATTGTTGATCTATTATTTATCTATGCGACACTGTTTTGAAAAAATGAATTTTGATATGTACACAATACAATCTAATAAATGTAATGGAAATGTAATAATTGATATTACATTACATACAATTGATACAATTAATGATATGTAATAAATCCGATATTATATTTATATAATACGAATACATTATGGAACATAATTTATAGTTAGTAATTATTTAAATGCAATACAAAAAAACTTATTTATTATGTAATTTTTATCTGTAAAAATTTTTCCTCTTTTTTTGGTGTTATATTTTTAGTTTACTTATATTTAATAAAGAACCCAGGTAGACAGGAAGTAGATCTGGGAAATTAAATTCATGCGCTAATAGAGTTCATTTGAAGGTTGGTCGTTTATGCCGGTTCAAAAAAACCATTATCTCCATAAGGTACTATTGTTCTAACGTATATCAGTAACATAGATAGTACATTATTATCTGTATTAATAAGTACATAATTTATACCTTTTACATTATTTGTCAGTTTTTGTTGAATCTTTTTGCATTGCAAAGGTTATGTTTCAACATGAATGAGGTTACTCGTGATAATTACGACAAACTATATCCAACGATTAGAACAACGTTGGAGAATGCTACTTTTATTTGCATAGATGCAGAATTTACTGGTCTCCATTCTAACGTCTTACAGTCGAGGTAAGTTTTAATCATTGTATGCGCCAAACTATAATAACACATTGCATACAGCACTTTGCTCGGAATTTCAACATGGATTTAATTATCTAATCATTCGTCATAAGAATATGCAAAGTTTGGTTGATTTAGTAACGTAAGTAGAAAATTAATTCATTTTTCATTTTTCGAGTCATCGATACGCGCGCGCGAAAGAACAATGAAACGAAATGTCTCGTGCGCAAAGACCCGTTGGCAATGTGTTAATATCGAAGTTGTATATTTGGTATTCTTTCTAATTAAACCTATCGTTATTAAGTGTGATATATTTTCTTATTCTTTACATGTATTTGTAGCCTCTTTGATTCTATGCAAGAAAGATACTCTATACTAAGGAATGCTATCGAGCCATTCGTAGTTATTCAATTTGGTATCGCTGCCTTTAAACATATGCGAAAGGAAAATCGGTACAGCGTTGAAGCCTATCAATTCTTCTTAGTTCCTAAGGATATTCCTACCAAGAATAGATGTTTTACATGGCAAGCTGCAGCAGTGGAGTTCCTTACTGGACATAGCATAGATTTTAATAAGGTACGTTACATTTTAAAATAACGAAGTGTAATTTCCATTCGATACGTACCAAAAACTTTAGAGCGAATGTACATTCATTTTTGTGTATTAATGTGTAATTATTTAAAAGTGTATTTAAAAGATAATGAAGAAACATATGAACGAACATGGTGAAAATCTAGATCGATAAGTTAACTATTTGTCTAGGTGGTCTACAAAGGTATAAGTTTTATCAATCAAAATGACGAAATTCTTATACGAAAGTATTTACAAGATGAAAAATTACGTGAGATGATCGAACTGAATTTATCGTACAAAGTTATTGAAGTATTCATGAAGCATTGTAATGATGTATCATTATGGCTCAATAAAAACTCAGAGGAATCTGAAATTTTTATGATTGAAGCTTCTTCACCCGAATTAAAGTACTTACTACATAAAGAATTAAGAGCTCGTTTTTCAAATATTTGGACAGTTGATGGACAAAACATGGTATGATTTCGAATCCCTAAATACATACAAATAAGTATATTACATTTAATATGAATAAATTGTTGCACTATTATTCTCAAGTATATTGATTTCAGGTAAATGTAATTAAAGTAACTGAAGAAGTACAGAAAACCTTATTAAAAGAAAGTAATAATATTGATAATATGATATTGGACTCTTATTTAGGATTCTCAAAGATATTCAAACTTTTGACAGAATTAAAAAAACCAATCATAGGGCACAATGCATTTCTTGATTTAATGTTTATGCATAAGTTGTTCTATCAGCCACTACCAAGTATGTAATTTGAGCAGAGAAGTTTTTTTAAAAAACAATCATTTGGTAACAAATATTATACTCAATATATTTAATTTTTCATTATGTTAAAGATCTATTAATAAGTAATTTGTTTGTAAAAACGATAAATATATAGAACGTGTATCAAATATCATTAAACATTAACAAATTAATACTCGTTGCGATAATCAATGATATTTTTAATAATCGATAACGTAAAAAAAGTATTATGTATATATTTTTCTTTTCATTCGTCAACTTAAAATAATTTAATGAAATTTATCAATGAGATTATAACTTTTTGTAATTATTTTAGGAAAACTCGAACTTCTTAAAATTACAACGATTACGTATAAAAGTTTCTAAGTTTAAATCATGTTCAATCACTTTTACAATACATGGTGATCATACTTTCTGTGTATTTAGTTTTTTTACAAAAAAATTACGAATTATTAAAAGTTTTTACACTGTAATTATTTGAGCGCTCGTATCTATTGCATTTAAACTTCAATTTTATTGTATAAAATTAAATATTTGTTTTTATTGAATTGTTTCTTTGATGGAACTGTGTCTATATAATAGTTCTTATCGCATATAATGTATGTAGTAATACATAATTTTGTTTTTCAGAAAAATATAAAGAATTCAAACGCAACATAAACAAGCTATTTCCGGTAATCTTTGATACTAAATATTTAAGTTACGAATTAAGTACGAAACTTCACAAAAATGGTAAAGAAACATTTTTTTCAAAAGAATTTAGTAAAGTGTTTAATTATTTTTATATTATTTTTATTTTATAACAAGAATGTATGTTTTAGAAAAATGGAATGTTAATAGTCTTGAGAGTCTCTACAATTATTTTGATCATGGAAAAGGACGATTTGCAGAAGTGATTATTCCAGACATTGAATTCAGTCCGGAAGTAGACCCAAGTAATTTGTAACTAATATCAAATATATATACATATATATTGCACATTTTGATGTTTGTAAAAAGATTTTCATTATCTCCTGAGAACTTTTATATGTCGATTATGTAGAAATAACATTTATTTTTCGATTCCAGAAAGTGCACATTTTCATCACGCAGGGTGGGATGCTTATTATACTGGTTATATTTTTCTAAAAATGTCATCTAAATTTATCACAGACAAATACTCAGTGTAAGTACTCTTTATACGTGTAATGCAATTCTCATTTAATTACTTTTATTTTCAATTTTATTTAATTTTAGGAGTTACTCTAGTAAACCACTTACATATACAGAGATGATGAGCGCACTTAAAACCCATATAAATTGTATAAATTTACCTCGTGCCTCGATACAATATATAGTAAGTTCCAATGATATAACTTTAGTAAAATATATCTTTAGAACAAATACGAGCAATCGAATATGCTATTATAAAAATTTATCAAAATTTATGCATTTTTCATTCGCAGAAACTCGACGGACCTGATCCAATATCAAAGAGACCCCCGTGGCTCTACATTAAAACGTTAATTCCAGCTACTTTCGATTTATCACAGGTATAATCAATGCACTCGTGCAAAATTTTTTTTACTAACTATTTAAATCTATATTCTTTTATATAATATGTTTTTATTTAAATTCATAATATTTACTTAATTGGTCTAATTTTATGTAATAATTATATTGTATGTCGATTTTGACTATTTATTCTTGTCAAGAAAAATCATATGAAATTCTTTCGAAATCGTACCGTTAATTATGGAAAATGTTGAACGATAATTATATTGACCATTTTATCAATATTCCACGGCTATCTTTGTTATACGATATTATGTGTCGTATGATAAAGCCGTTTCACTGTACTTTACACAATCTAAATGTAAATAGATTATGTTTATACCTAATTAAAGGATTTGAAATACGTTTGAATGAATCAAAACTAACATTAGGTGTGGAATTGGACCAATGAAGCAAAAAGTTTTCACAATTTTGTTTAAAATAAAGAATCTGTTGTTTTTAAATATGTTCTTGGTATTGTGAGATTTAATCATATAATTAATGATCAGTTCGTGTAATCGTTTTATTATAGTTGGCAAAAAAATTATCAACTTTCGGGTTGGTCGATATAAAACCATTTACACCAAACCGTGCTGTAGTAGCTGTTTCTAATTATGGAAGGTCAGTATTCGTAATTTTTTAGATTTTATTATTCTGTAACTTTTTATTCGTTAATCATATTAATGTTTTAATGACTGCAATCTTTTAAAAACGAATTGCAAATTTTGTGCAACAAATTAATTTAACAATTTAATTTAAGAAATTACAAATAACAAATAATTACGATATGTAAGAATTTCAGTCTCGTTGCAAATATATAAAAAAATTGTAAATATGATTTTTTAATTTTTTAAATAAGTAGATTTTTTATCATTACGTTAATAAGAAAATTCTTAAGAACTTTTAGCCATTAAATTTCTTATATTTTTGCAATCATAAAATTGCAAGACATTATTTGCACTCATCAGACTTCTTTACATATTTTCTTAGATATAATCAATGAATAATTTGACTTCTTCAATTTTCGTAAAGATTCACATGAGATACACAATTTATATCATTAAAAAATTCTCCTTTATGACACGTAAACCGCATATTTGATAGTAACATCGAGTACATTTCAAATACGACTATCTCATTCTATTTCCCAGTCATTTTATTTTATCTTACGCACTGAGCAAATATAATTAGGTATTAAATACGCAGTTGATATTTTAGTATGAAGCTACTTCGAAGCAAGGTAGTGGTATTATTTTGGATACTTTCCAAGGGCAGTTGCATATATACAGTATTACACTTGCGAATTGTAGCATTTTTGCTGCACGTGATCTTGCACGACAAAACTACACCGTTTAGGGGTTTCATTTGCAAGTTACTAATTATATTTCCTTTTTTAAATGAAAGAAAATTGTCCTTTAAACTTTCTGAAGATGTTTGAATAAATGCAACTTAATCGATTAGATTTTTCTTATCCGCGTTTAATCTTTGAGAAAAGATATAAGAACTTGACTTTAGTATGTAAACTTAAGGAAATTTTTAAACTTATGAAATATTTTCGAAAGTATTTGTACATTTTCTGCGGGCAGAATCATAATAAATTCCTACTACCTAAAAATGTATTGTGAAATAGAAGCCCAATTTTATTTGACAATAATTATTTTAATAAGTTCGCATCATTATTTTAACGAAAATTTCGTAAAATTTACTAAAATTGATTATTCGAAGTAACATCAACTGAACATTAGTTCCCGAACTTCGTCCTTCTATAATGCTGCGATTTGTCAACATTTATTCATTTGTTAATTAAAGTAATTTCGTTACTATTAAGCCTTTGTAAAAACGTAACATGAAACCATTATCCGTTCTTAAATGGTTTGGCCTCGTACCTCCCGAATTAGTTTGAAATAAATTATTATCTTGTTCTTCTGCTATTAAATACTTATTTTCATATCTGCCGGTGTATTTTCCCTTGTATTAATATTCTGCACAATTTACATGCATGCGTACCAGAGAATCGTAACTTACAACCATCGGATATTCTTCATTATTGGCATCATTCCAAATGTTGTATCACTTCTGTCGACGAACTTCTGCAAAGTTGAATTGTCTTACAAAAGGAATTTATCGAAATCGAACGATATTTTCTTCAAGATGTAGTCAATGTTGTTTCAAATTGTTCTCGCTATTTTTACATTAAATATTATTCGAATTCATACGATACTCGTAACATTAACATTGTACATTATGCTTTCAGTGCCCAGAGTATACTGAATCATTTTCGAAATAGTAAAGAACTGTATGTAACGGTGTACTGTCCGATACGACACTCGCCTTTGGCCAAACTAGCTCTTTGGTATGTACAATATTCATATTTTTGTCTTTTTCGTTCATCCATATTTCTTCGTATCCAAGGAATAAAAGAACTGCGCAACTATGAATTTTAAGAATTAGATTTATCGCAAAATTTATTGTTATTTTCATCGAATAATAATTGAGCAATCAATAACAATTCTTTAGCTCGACATTGGAGATATACGCGTGCTGAAATTATCTAGCCGTGAACGATAGTGGCGTTATGAGCTGTTATTGCCTCTACAAGAAAGTAATCTTAATTTTCACAATAAAGATATATATACGATCGCATTTCTTTTTCTTTTTAACGATTTTTGTCAGTGCTATGCCTATGAATCGTGAAGTTGTCAGAAAGATAGAAAATATGGCAAATCGCCATCGAACAAATTAAAAAATATATAATCGACTGAATTTCGTTTGTTCTATAAAAAGTTGATTTATTTCACACCAAAGAAAACCTGAACTTATTTTCTTGCTAAGCGAATAACTTCGCGTTTGAACACTTTCGAATTATTACGAAATACTTGTACAGACATGTAGAACCTGAAACGTAACCCAGCGACAATTTGCGCGTGGAGTTCCAAAATACTACCGTGATCGAAAGTCGAAACGACGGTTCGACATGATGGGTCGATTCTAGATCGCTTACGATTTCCTTTTGCGCGCGCAACCTTCGAATTTCGCGAAGGTCAACGACGATTATCTTGTTGCTTTGATTAGCGCGTGATTCGTATGCACCGATTCGTGAGCACATACGGTACACATGATGCAATTGAAATTTTAACGATCCCCTCAATACGTTGGATCTAATTCAATCCGTGTTAGCGGACGAGGCTATCCGCATTACGTCAAACAAATTAATGGTTCTAACCCTAGCAATCCGAAAACGACTCTCCGTAAAGTCTCTAATTAGTATCAACATTTTCCTAGGCACCTATAGGCGTCCGTTTACGGTGCCAATTGTTATGAAGCCGACGAGAACGCTGCTTTACGTATTCGCATCATATTGCTCTTTACATAATGTTGTGTTGCGATTATTCAATATTTTCACTTCGTCTCAAAGTTAACAGAGATTTTAGAGCGAGCCAATGCGATACTTAAAACGACAATATTATCTAAATAAATTGTCAAGCTTCTCGAAATCGCTGCGTCGAAGCGATATAGCACATGTCACGTCCTGGAAGCGTAGAGCTACGAAACTTTTGATCCTTGCGACCACTTGGCCATTATTATTATTTTTTGTGCTATGCTAAATTGTATGAAAATCAATGCTGTAAATTTAGAAATTATTACGACGTATTCCGTTCGGTTAATGTCTCTGGCATTTTAACGGAACGTTCTTTTTGATTTCAGGAGCGGTGCCTTGCTGTCAGGCAGTTTGATTGCGTGGATGTTGCATCGTTCGATACAAAAATCAATATAAATTTAACGCTAGATCTAGCGTCGTACGGAACGTATGTAATAATAAACTGATATAAATAACATTGGTGTACGATATAACTCGTAACGTATCGCTAAGGTGCACAGTGCGATCACACCTTTGACGTTCGATAAAGCTAGTCCGCATGCTGTACATAATACAAATACTTCGTAACATATCACTGCTGTGTCGCTGCGCGACGAAGTCAGCGTCAAAAACTTTAGTCCCCGCGATACGAGGTGCAGTTTGAAATCGATCGATCGTGTATCAAGTGCGAAGGAACTTAATGTGGTCAATAATTTTATTTTACAGTTAACCTTCCACTCGTATCCCGCTCGCCATTCTATTTAAACGTAAGATTCAGATCACGAGCAGAATCCTTGCATGAGATGTTATTATTATGACTCGTTTGAGCTCGGGCATTCTAAGTCGGCCAAAGCTCGTTTCACCGAGGAAGCGCTCCTCGTTGCCAAAGACGTTCTTTGAAAAATCCAATTATCCCTTCTACCGTGACACGTCGATCGCCACACACGTCCATCTATCATATTTTTTTTCCCTCGACTCGGCCTTTCGTCAAACGGCGTCACAGTATATCCGTGCCAAATAATAATAAGCTCGTGACGTCACGAACGACTGAAATTCCTTGGAAACTTTCCTGTTTGCGCTCGCGGATGCGCGACAGTATTTTCATTTCACGAGAGAATCGCTTCACGGTCAATGTGAGCCGGCTGAGATCCATCGTGTCGGTTAAGAAGCAATTTTAATTGTAAATGTACATATTATTGATGAATCTAATTTCTTTTTTTTGAAGTAAACATTGTGTCGTCATTTCTCCCCAATTCCTTATCAAGCGCGTTTTAAAGTGGTGAAACTACGGAAAAGCGGTCTGAGAGATTAGAACGTGATACGTTCGTCGACCAAGACGCGAAGAACTATCATTAGAGCGCGAACGATGGAAGGACCATTTTTCCTATATTTCTATCGTAAAGTCGAATCTTGGCTATTCCTACGTATCATTGAAAAGCTATCTGCAAAACGATATCGATGTTGTGCGTGCTATTGGCACGTGACGGTATTTCGTAACTTTGTTGAGTCTTTTGGCACGCAACGTTGATATTATATCTAACATCATCAGCCAAGATTCTGCGCCTAAACGTTTCTTGTCCGATCAGTACTTAAAAATTCGATTCATGGTTTTCGTATGATTTACTCTAACTTTCAGACGTAATCTTTGCTACTTTGAGTGCTTGTAGTGACGTGTCTATTAATCGAATCTCGACACAACGCTTGAATCATAGATGCAATAATAAATTCGGGAAAAGATTACACTTCCTTGGATTCGACACTCTACTTTTTCAGAGGGAATTTTAGCTGACCCGTAATGATCAGCGGTTACAAACGAGTATCGCGAATACTCGCACGATAATATGTAGTCAAGCGCTTAATGTAATAATTAATACATTTAGAAACAAGACTAGGTTGTTGTACAATAAGAAAGATAAGTTTGAGGTTTATGCATTACTAAGTTTGGACCATGCCACGATAAAAGTACTGGTTTGGTCATCAATCGCTTCAATGGTAAGATATACTCGATGGAATAGTGGTGGATGAAAACGTGGTAGCTTGACATTATTTACGAGTTCACCCGACAGGTGGTGAGATTTTAGAATCGCGTTGGTTTTGCGAGCGAGGAAAAATGTAGGAGTGCGTTATCGTCGCAATTGCACCCTCTTACGTGCACTCCGCACTTATGTAGAAGTCCCGATGGCCGAGGAAGAGTCTCAGTGTTCCCCGATATTTCAAAAGTTTTCTCTGGCCGCCACCCAAGGCCAAAGCACTCGAAATAACGTGGTAGCAATTCGTGTAGGCGTCCTGTCGGGCGGTCAGCCTGGTCGCACTGGTGTCCGATGGCAGGTGGAGCAGCTTTCGAGGTAGATCCTTCTAGCTTCTTCCTTTTCCTTTTCTCTTAAAAACATCACGAATATCTCGAGTTGTTTCTTTTATCTTCCCTGCACTTTGACGTAATCCTTTACTGCATCGCGCTTCTTCGAAATAATTCGGTTCTGTTTCGATATATTCCTTCCCTCTTGAAGTTCTCTCGGCTGATCTCGGAGTCGAAATTCGTTTGTCGCGAATGATTCCAATGAACGCAATATCGCAGCATCATCGCGTAAAATCTAGATGAAAAATTAAACGCTTCTTTGATCCATTTCGTTCAATAAAATATTAATCTATAGCGACTTCGATAATATCGATATAACATATTGGTCAGTCATCTTTCACCGGTCAAACGTTAAATAATTCACTACGCCTTTGCCTTTCGCATGCTCTTAGCTCTGTCAATTCCTTTGTTCCTACTTGCAATAAACTCGTTACTGTACACGTATCCCGTAAAACAGTGTTTCGCGCTTGCCAGAACTATGCCACAAATCTGCCCATTTATTTACCTTCGCCTATCAGGCGATTCAAGACGAAGAATCTCAGATTGTTACACGCGTATTGCCAACGATGAGACTGTTCAAAATGCCATGGACTTTTCGAATTGCTATTATGAGACACTTGTCCCAGAAACGTGGTAACCAGTTGCTACCGGATCGAGTGCCATTTTATTCGATGAAATTTAGTTAAACTATGCATGTCACTCTTAGCGTGAAATAAAACGAACTTCGATCAATCATTGTTCGACGACCTTTTGTCATCTTTTCGGTAAACTTCACGATTCACGATCGCAACACTGACAGAGGTCGTTCGAAAAAAACATAACGCCATTTGTTCATGAAGACTGAAATGACTTTCTTGCCGATCCAATATCAGCCATGCATCCGCATAATAACGATTTAGCACTTAATAATAGGTAATTTATCATTTACGCTCGACTGCGAGCTTAGAGACGCGGATCTAAGGTTTTTTGCGCGATACAAGTTGGCACTAAATAAAAATTGGATCTGGCAACACTGGGTGGAGTAACCCGCGAGTAAGGGAGCTGCTGGCATTGCCTAGCACCTGTCGTACATCGGCGACAGTGGAAATAGCTGTTTTCCGTGAGAGAAACGTACGCATCGTGGATTTGACAGTGAGTAACGTGAATACGTGGGTGTAAATAGATTAATCGCTTGCGCCAATTACTAAAATAATGATAATCGGGTCGTGACGTGACTCATTAATCTTTTTGATATGCGATATCATTGGTCCTAGATCAAACGATATTATCGAGTAAAACGATGTCTCGTGCCGATGGCTTCTTAAAATCATCGTATCTTGGAGGCTGTTCTCTGAGTGACGAGGAATTGCATGAATTTACGTAAAAAACAGTTTTTTTCCACAAGGGAAGAAATCACGCAATCGTTCGTTGCGCATGATTTGCTTTTGTACCAAGAATATCGCAAAAAGATTAAGCGAAGCATCGTTTGCAATGAGATATTGAAACCTCTTCCGTGAACTGCTGGGTCGTTATAAAAAAGAAGCTGTTTTATATTTTTCTATGGTCGATGAAAGCAAAGGCTCGAGCAAAAGAATATCGAGTGTTTATGGTGATGCGCGATGTTCTCCGTGTATGCGTCTATATTGTAGAACTTTTTTGCTTCGATCGATTCGAAGCAAAAATAAACAGAAGCAAATAACAAGGCAATGAAATAAAGATCACGTTTTATCGTCAGGCAAGACCTATCCGAAGGAATCCTAAAGAATCGGTTGACCATGATGGATTTTGTAATTCCGTGCGTAAATTAAGACACGACGACACCGTTCAACGTTTTAGTACCTTTGAATTGTCCTTAATGTCTCGTCGTTAAAACTTCAAGCCGACAAATGCCAAAGTGTTTTGTAATTCTCCCTAGAACTTCGAATAACAAAGAGCAAATCCACTTTATAGCGGATTTCCACGATGGAGCGGATCGAACTCGTGCCGCGTTTATTAAGACAGATTCAGATCGCAAAGTCCTCGCAGATATAGGTCCCAGTAATTTCTTGTTCGAAAGCTCTGTAGGACTATTTTTGTCCATAAGCTGAACCGCGGAAATAGCCTAGCCTAGCCCCTGGCCTAGAGCGTAGGCTTGACCGGCCATAATAGCGCCAGTTTTAAGGATCCCTCGTGACATAGCGTCTTTTCTCTTTTTTCTTAGAAAAAGAAAAGTCACGTCAATGACCTTCAGTCGCGTGGTATCGATCTTTCGAAGTTATCACATTCAACAATATTTTTTCGCAAGTTTTTTAATTTCACGCGATAAAACCTTTTCATACTTTCTAGCAAATACGCGCGCACGCACTCCTTCAGATATCGCCGGAAAACAGGAGAACCCGAAGGGAGCTTTTCACGATAACCGTCCAGTATACTTTTCCGATGACTAGAACGCAAGGAAATCCCAACGGCTGCATCTAATTATAATTAATAAAGACGCGCAACTTGTTTCGGATTTAGTTTGCCGAGGGAACGAATTTACGACTTCGTCATTGCGTTATTACGTCATAACTCGCGTGCAACAGCACGTGTGGGCACGTGAAATATAGCTTAATGGAAGCGCAGAACGTAGCAGACGAGTCGAAGGATGATCACGGTTATTTCAGACAGGATTTTGATCTTGATGCAAAGACGCCATACTTCCACTTTCTAATGCTCGTGCTATACTTAACTTCTAAGACCGACGTTCTTCAACTCGCCAGTAGGTGCTTTGCATTGATAATTCAAAAATGTACTTTACGAAGCGGTTCTTCGCTCGTAATCGAAAGAACGCCCCGAGATACTTCGAGGGTGTGGGTGTTTGGGTTTATTTATTCGTCCTCTAAAAAATAAAACAAAAGAGATTGCTCCTTCTTATATTTAAGAAATATTAAAATTAGCCAATCTCTTTTTACGGAAACGTACAGGAAATAACAAAGTCGGTGTAAATTAAACTCGAACATCGTGTTCCCCATCGACTTTCATCAACAAACCGTAGTCCTGACGCGAGAGTAGCTTCGCGATAAAGAGCGATACCCGCGTTTTCGAGGCTAGCCTGCCGCCCGAGGTTCACAAAATCCGCAGAAAAGCGCGAATAAGTCTCTCTCGTCTGGTAGGAGACCGTCCGAGCGATAGCTCAGCGCCAAGTCCGACCTCGCTGTATCCTTGCGACTATTTTCGCGTAACGCGTTTCGACATGATAGATGAGACTTTTCTGCGTTTCCTCGACGTCGCATCGCTCGAAACCTGCCAAAGATTCTTGCCGACGGCAGAGAAAACGTTGAATAATTTAAGACCGCGGACAATACCTACCTGTCGTGTCCTCTGTTCTTTCTCTCTCTCTCTCTCTCTCTCTCTCTCTCTCTCTC
>JAITYT010001776.1:370232-381769 GCA_025433975.1 Liostenogaster flavolineata
GACATTAGGAGGATCAGAATTATCGCCATTATTTTCAGATAAATCACTATGTTTTCTTCTAGGACACGTCGGTAAGACGACGATGAAGCGTCGAAATAAATTTCAATTTTAATCGATCGATCGGTTTTAATTAAAGTTACTCCATTGGTTCTTTGTTGCATTATCGAGGGTCTGTCGATGCAACGTCGATGTATTTTGTCCTTAAAATTCCTCTTTTGTCTCTTTCATTCGATGTCCTGTTGTTCTACTTGGGAAAAGAAGAAAAAAGATACTTGAGAAACGATGGACTTAGGAAGCAAACGTTTCGCCTTTAAAATTCCGTCTCTTATCTTTTCCAATCGATGCTTCGTTATTGTAATTGAAAAAGATGAGAGGGAAAAAGTATTTAACGAACGACGGACTGATTGTTGCATCAAGCTTGTTGTACAAGCCATAGGAGTAACGTAACGCTACGTCAGCTTTCGAAGACGCATTGCCGCGTGTCCATGACGCGACTGCGTCATGACAGTCGTCATCAACGCGCCGCATTCGTGCGTCAACGTTCAGGAGACGCCTTATTTTTCTCTGACGTGCTCCGTGACGCCATACAGGTGCTACCTTGTAGTTTTGCTCTTCGTTCTTTAATGTTACCGAGATAACTAAGAAATTCTTCACATTATCGACGAGCTTCTTACGCAACGGATGGATCGTTCGATCGATAGATCGCGAATATATTACGAGAATGTTCGTAATCGTTTCTGTATTGAAGAGAGTACGATGTTAGTTAAATAAAAAAATATAATAAATAACGATTGCATAAAATGCTAGTAAATAAAACGAATAATAAACGTTTCCGTAAGTTTGCCACCGATTCGTCGTCTTTTCTGACGTTTATCGTCGATGCTTACGATGTTTTTGGTCTTCGCTCTTCGAAGGCTAATTTTTACGCTTTTTATAGCTGAAAATCGATTCCTTATTTCACTTTTTCAATTTTTGCGCTCGATTCGACGAAGCGACTCTTTACGATGCTTTTCGAAAATGTCGGTCGTGTTTACGATCGTTGCATGTTTACCGCGAGATCGTAAACGACCACCGCAAGAGACGGTAAAAAAGTCCAGGCTAATGGAAGGACACGAAACTTCTAAACGCCATCTACTGGCTACTGTTTGTCCGGAATCGATCCCTTTCATCGAACTTACGGTCGAAAACGAACTCGCAGACGAACGAACCCAGCATCGATTTTCGCACGTGAATCCGGCTAGTTTATTTTAATACCGCACGATGTTGCTAAACGAGCGTCGATGATTATCGTTTCACTCGAAGCGTACTTCGAGATCGCGTTGATAAATAATCATTGGCATTTATGATCGCGACGTGCGGAAGCGAGATTCCATCGATTCTACGTTCCTCGACTCTCACGAATAATCGAGATGAATCGTAGAGTTTTAGGGCGGTTGCTTTTCTGTTAGGTCGAGTAATATAAAATGTCGGTTTATTCAAAGTTCGAATATTCGAGTAGTATTGTACAAGGTATCTGCCAAAATGTCTCTAAACATAAAATAAAGGTAGCTTAAACAGTACTGTTAGAACTTTAACGATACAGAAATGAAATTATAACTCTCAAACATATTGCACATCTAATCGATTCAGCGATCGACTGCGAAATCCGACATTTCATATTATATACGACCTGATATCTGTTTCTTTTCTATTCTAGCAAATAACGGTCGAGATGCACGAAAGAATCGGCGATTATGGCGTCTCGACGAAACACTTTCTAACTAAAGGTTATCGTTATCGCAATAGCGAGTTGTTTGAACGAAGATACGCGCTTATTTGTAACAGTACATCGTAGTTTTGAAGGAAGTTGGTTTCGTTTATGGACAAATAGAGAAGCGATACTTCTTTAATTGCTTTTTTTTGCTCAATACTTTCTCGAGAAGAATCGCTGAAAATCAATAAAAAGCCCCTTTCAGCAATGGTTCAGCTAAAATGTTTGCTCGGTATGGTTCAGGAAAATGGATGGATTGTTTATTCCACTTTCCTCTTCGAACAACTTCTCAGCTTCGATTAAGTTTTGACAGCTAAAAAGCGATTGGATGAACGTAAAACACGAAATGCGGGGATCAGAAATCCATAAAGGTTTAGACTAGGAAAGAATCTTGTTTTTATCATTTTTCTGATCACGCAACGCATCGTCGATCTAACGTAGAATTAAATTGCTCTTATGCTCGTAATTGTTCATCGTGTTTACCTTCGTATTGCAATGACGCTCGTTTTGTTTTCCGTAATTTCGATATCGTCTGTCAATTATGCGACCGAGACAGCGCTTTCCTTTTTCTCTTTTTTTTTTTCTCAAATTCTATCGATAATACACGTTAACGTAAAGATGCCTCCATTCGTTTGTACTTGCGCTAAACAATGCCTGACGAGTACGACCGACCTAGAAAACGGATGGTCGGCTGTTTATCGACTTTCGTTTACGTAAATAAAAATGAAGGGAGATACAGTCGGTTGGCAGTTTCAAGGACAGTCTCATTCGCGTCTCTAGAGCTTTTACATTTTTTTTCGGTGTCAAGTGTTGCACGATTTTTTTCACGTATCTTGCATTCGATTCGTGGCTCAACGTTACGATACTCGACCAAAAGCTGCCAATTTTTAGTCACTTGCACTTCTAAGAAATCGACGACTCATTTGCGTACTCGTCTACGCGTGTATTTGTATACGAATTACACGCGATTTTTACTCATTTCGTGGCTCGACATTGCGATAGTCAATCGAAACATTGCCAGTGCGTAAACATATAAATTCGTAAAAAACCGATTCATATATATTTATAAATATATTTATAGATTGCTTGGAAAGTAATTTTGTTTTTTCCCCAACAGTTTATCATAAAGCAACATTAAAAAAAAACCCAAAAAATATAAAAACATTTTTTCAGAAAAAAAATATATACGTGTGCATGGACGACGAATGACTATAAGACATTTTAAAGACGTCGTAGTGTCGTAGCTGTCAACGTAGGTGGAGCTGTTATGCAAAGTACAAACGCATCGACGAACGCGTTCGATCGAACGTGCTTTATTTCCTGTTGATTTTGAAACATCCGATCGAACGACCTGAACGACCTGGACGACTGTCGATAGTCGATAGATACGACCGTACTTCGACGTTTTTTCCCATTCGTTCCCATGCCCATTTGGAAAGAAACAAGTGCCTAGCACTCTTGGTCTATTTCTATCTCGTGATTTTTATCGAGATGCTCGTCGGTGGACGTCGCCTTCGCCGTCGTCGTTGTCGTCGTCATCATTGTTATCGTGATTATTCTTCCCGTACTATCGTACGATTATTATTAATTGTGTAACGCGCGTGCGCGCATTACGTAGGTAACTCAAGAACGCGTCGCAGCTCGATGTTAACGAAATGCAAGTGATTTACGTCGATTAACTTCCACGAGTATCCTCGTTTCCCAAATAGAATTACTCCTCTCGTCGTCGGCTCGAATTTAATTACGCCTTCCGAGTTTATTGCGGTCGATTTCCTTCCTGTTCGGTCGAATGCCGAAAAGGTCGGAGCGCGCTATCGGTCTGATTCGACGCGATAGGATTTATTATTCCATTTTGAATTGGACATTTGGAATGGATCGAGTGACGTCTGAAATTCGCTGGGGTTCCTTCTAAAAATTCCGTTCGATCGGTCGAAAATTTCGTTCGATGTGGAATTCGGTTCGTGAGATGGGAATTCCATCTTCGAGCTGTACACTACGCGTTTGCGGTCGCAGCGGTTATCGCAGATTAATTGGCGTGTCTCTGTTCGAAGTAGTCGGAAAAGACGGCGCTTTTGATATCGCGTGGAGACTGAAATTTTCCCGAAGAAAAAATTGCGCGAAATTAGTCGAATACTCGAACAAAATTTGCGAAATTCATCCAGATTAAAGGCTTAATTCGGAAGTTAGTTTTTCGTCGCTCGTTGAAGTCGAACGTTCTTAAGATCGATGTCTCGCGAGATAATCTCGATGTTAATGTACCGAAGAGTTTACAGACGTTATCAGAAAAGAGAAATTCGGTTCGTTGCTCGTAGTACGAAGCAACAAGGTCGAAGTCTTGGTTCAAATTTTTGTTAAAATTGACTTTTCTTATCTTGCGTCCTTTGGAATTGACCGAATGTCGCCTAAATGTCGAATTTGGCTCTCGAGGAGGAGAGAATTCCTTTCTTGAGCTGTACACCAAGCGTTTGCGGTCGCGGTGGTTACCGCAATTAATTGGCGTGTCTCTGATCGAAGCAGCCGGAAAAGACGGCACGCGTTTTTCACGAGAAACGACGGCGGCGCTCTTGAAGAATAAATTGCACGAAATAAATACTTGAATAAACTTACGAATTTGATCAAGATTAAAGGCTTAATTCGGAAGTTTTTCGTCGTTAAAGTCGAACGTTCGTAAGATCGATATCTCGGGAGATAACTTCAATGTTGAAGCACTCGAAAGTTTACAGACGTCATGGAAAAAGGCAAACTCTGTTTGTTGCTCGTAGTAGAAAACGACGATCTCGAAGTCGTTTAAATTTTGGCTAAAATTAAGTCGTTCTTTTTTGCATCCGCAACTTTTCCGGGAAAAACGTGTGGTTATTATTACGAATGGGAGGAATAAAATAGGGTGCGGAGGATGACATTGATTATTCGCGGAATTATTCGTTCTGCGCATTTAAAAAGTTTAAAGTTTACAGAGTTAAAAATTGCGAGAAATCGAAAGGTCAAATTTTTTATATTTCGTGCACATTTCAAATTCAACGCAATTCGATTCAATGTTAGAAATTTTCGAGCATTAAAAAGCACGTTTATGCGCTCTCCTCGGCTAAGTACGCTTCGATGACACTTAAGACGTATATCTTCTTGATCTGGATACAATTTTGACAAAAATCACGATTTTTTGCGAATTGCGCGAAAGCACGGCGAATCGCTGTATGCTTTAACAAATCGTAAAAAATAAAAGAGTCAAGTATCCTACATTCATGATCGTACCATATGTCACTATCGGCATTTCTCAGACTAAGCTCGAGCTTTCGTACACGAGCAAAGACAATACGAACGTCTCTGCTTGCAAGTTACTCGATCGTGTTAACGTAAGTCGCAATTTCCAGATTATTCCGGCATGTTCGCGCGTTTAATCGATCGAAGACGATACTACATCGATCCACTAACCCGTAAGATACTTGGCATTATTATCGTTCGTCGACGTAGAGTCCGATAAAAGTCAATCGTGTCGACGAACTTATTTACGCGGAAGCGGAGCAATCCAGTCAACATGCGCGTATTTGTGCCGATCGTTTTTAAAATCGATATTTCCTTCTTTCCTGGGCACACACAGATCAGAAAATGGCTTTTCGCCTTTCTATTTTGCGAATAACGTCTTAATTTTGATCGAATAACAGTCCCATCGTTCATCGACGTAATGGTCGATAAAAACTAGCGCTCCTCGAAAGACGTCAACAAAATTATTTACATGGAAGCAGAGCATTTGAATCGGTATTCACGTATTTGTACCGATAGTTTTTAAAATTGATCCTTCTTTTTTCCATTCTTCCTTCTCTTCTTCCTGGCCACATACCGCGTTCAAGAATCGCCTCTTCGCAATTCGTTAAACGCTCTTGTTAAAATATCTCACGACGAGGCTCCTCGCAGTCGCGCTTCATGCCGAGATGTTTCATGCGTTTCTATTTTCCGAATAACAGATTTTAATTTTGATTGAATCACGGCCAAGTTTATCATATCGTCGGTTACCGAACGAGATAGAACGATACGATTGTAGCGCGAAATAAAGATTACGAGTCTAAATAAACGATTAAGGTTGGAATTGATTTAAGAAACGTTATTTGGACGAGGGGAGGCTAGTTTATTTACGCCATGACGAGTTCTCGCACTGTTTATCACGCCCCGAATTCTGCTCTTCGTTTGTTCCTTCGCCAGGCGAATTTTTATGAAAATTAAACAAAATTTGAATCCATTGTTACTTCTTCGTATAAGCGGAATTTTCCTTTCGTCGCGTTGCCTTGCGAAGATAATTAAGAAAATTGCGCACGTTCTTTGTCGGTCGATCGATTCGTCGTCCAATCCGCGATCCCAATCTCATATCGTACCTTGAATTTAACGAAGCGGTTTTGTTAAATCCGTAAGTCCATCGTTTGAAATTCTACGAATTCCTTACTTCGATCAGCACATTTTTACAGCTGCTAAGACATTGTTGCCTGAATTTAGCGTTTCGTTTTGCACAATTAAGATACGTATTGATAATACCAATTTTGCATATAACAACGAGTTTCAAACGCGATGTATTCCGCAGTGCAAGTATTTTAGCTTGTTTCTTTTTTATTTAAAAATGTCCTTCGAGCTTCTCGTTCCGCGAGCGTGGAAAAGGAAAGAACGCGAAGAGCAACGTCGAAACGACAAAAAAGACGCCTTTGTGATTAAACTTAAGTGAGCCAATTACTTTCTGCTCCTTTGCGTATACATTGCTCTTAATGGCGAGAGATTTCGCGATAATCAAAGCACCAGTAAAGAGTCAATTTGTTATATATACGGGCTATCTTGACGGTCATCTAATCGTCTTAATCGCGGTGTAAGAAGAAGAACGTGTCACTCGGACCGAAATTGAAGAAAATCCATTTGCGATGCAATAATGTTTTTTACCGAAACGACGTTCGTCATTCGATTTCTTCCTTCTTAACGTCGAGTCACGCTGGCGTCATAGTTTGCGGCTCGAACGCGAGTCGCGCGCCTGAAAGACCGGTCGAAGGTATCGTCGAAGGATCTTTCGACGATTAATTCCGACCGAGAAACTCGCAAAAAAAGAAAGATTCAAGGCAAAGGATTAATTATTTCTGAAAGGCTTTCTTGGGCAGTTTGTTGCTCATTATAAATTGCAAATACCGACGAGTAGCGACATCTAACGAGCATAGCGCAACTCGGTCGTCTCGAGAATTCGCGACTAATTACGACGGAACGAGAACGATTAATAAATCAACCGGATTTCATTCATTGGAGGAACGATTTAAAAAATTAGTAATAATTGTCGAGGGATAATGTTTGTAAATAATTAGAAAAATAATTATCTCGACGTTATATTAAATATATATACGACATTTCTCCAATGAGAGGAATTTTGACTCGTTACAATCAACATTTCTTAAAAACGACTTATCGAATATCCATGCTAGGACGAATTATAAGGACTCAAGGGAAAAAGAAGAAGAAATAAACACGCGTGGCTCGAGTGTCGTTCGCGTTCATCTCGATAACTCGCGCTAAATTTCCCTGAATTTTTAAGAATTTTTAATACGGATTTCTTTGGTTTTACGTAATCCATACGCGTTCGATTCGATATTCCGGTTCTTCCTTCGCGCGTTCGATTGGTCGTGGCGCGCAACATGTTGCGTGGAAGATCTGACGTGGACGTTAAGTTCGCGCGTAAGCAACCACGTCAGAGAACGACGTTGTCCGACTGATTCATTGTTAATACACGCTGGAAGGAGAAACGTTCGCTCTATGGACAGAGATACTCAAGACATTCTGTAAACGACGATGTCTTTTCTCTGATTTCTGAGATTTATTTTTTATGCAGAAACTTATTGTACATTGCTATGCCAAAAATGTGGACTTTGAGTACGATAGTAAATTGTTCAAGTACCTGAGTGGAATCGCGAAGTTTCGTGGATTAACTTGCCAAGTACGATTCGATTTCAGAGATCGAACGAACCGCTGTTTGACGTTTCGAGATGGGAATTATTTTCTTTCGTTGGATTGAAAAATCGATTGAAGTGTCACTGCACTTGACGCCGTGTTTACCGCGGCTAAACTATCGATTAATTAGTTAATTAACTAACTAATTAATTAATCCGTTCCTAGGACGCGTTTTCTTCTTAATTGGAGACAGACAAGCCCTGCTGTTAAATAGCTGCTTGCTAAATTTCAAAGCTTCGTCGTTCGAGCTCACCAACGAGTTGAACTTGAAAGAAATGATCGTGTCGAAATAATTGATAACGCATTTCACGCTTGCACGAATTTTACGAAGACTGTGCGAATTACCTATTCCTTTAAAAAAAAATTGAAAACGAAGAAGAAACATCAACGCATAGAACGCTTGAGAAAATAGAACGGCGAACCATGCGTTTTCTTCGAAGTGTCTTTATTTGTTCGTGTACGCGGATACGTGGGCGCGCAAAGACTGTCAAAATAAATTCGAGAAAAAGATTTCTCTAAATCTTATCACCTTGAGAATTGTTAGTTTTCAAATCTGAGCGGGGTCGGCCGTTTTTTTTTGCTTATTGAACGACGTGCTAGTTGCGAAACGTACTCCCAAGAAAAAGATACAAAGACGCGGTTACTCGCTGCTTTCCTTCTCGCGTTTGCTTAGAATACCATTGTCTTGCGTCGGTGGACGCCTATCTGTCGTGATCTCGTTTGATACGACACGGAGCAATCGTGAACGAACGCACGCATGCATGCTCCGACTAATAAATCGTATAAGTATGTATGGAGAAATTGCGTTAAGAGTTAACACGATGAACGAGGTTAATTCGATTTAAGGTTACGCCTTGAGAGCTTAGGGTGCCGCGATGTTTGCCAAACGTTTCTCTTCGTCTTCTTCGTTCGATGGTGGTAACAGCTGGTAATCGGATAAACAGCCGATCGTGATAATTTCTACCTGAAAATCGTTTTTGCGTTCGGCTGATTTCTTCGATCGTTTCAAGTCTCGTAATTTTATATTTTCATTCGATTTATGTCAAGAGTGTCTCCTCGAAGAGCTGAATTAAGTCGATTAGAAAACGCCGACAACGTTTCCGTCGTTTTGAAAATATCTTGGCTTCGTCGCTTTAAAATTAATTCGAACCGTTCGATGGACCGACGGAAAAGTAGAGTAACGCACTTCGTGTCAATATCGTTGGAACGAAGTTTGTTGTAATTAAATGAAGAAATTTAAATGGTATCTCGTGATTTAATTGGGAGGTTAATTGGCTATCATCGAATAGTGCCACTTAATCGGACAAAGACTCCTATCCTCGAATACGTTAATATGTAATTTTATGAAGGCTCGACCCTTTCATCCGACCTTCCAATCTTATTGATCTTATAATCCCGAGCGTCCGATGCACTACTGACTCTTTTTATACCCTCAAATTTCGAGTAATTTATGGCAATTTTAACTACAGTGTCGTAAGATGTCTGAAGATCAACCTCCACTCAAACGATCGACTCAGCGACGATAAAAAATTAAAACGGCATTGAAATCCATAAGAGGAACGCCTGCCTTTTGTTACGCGTGATGCACCAATTTCGTCTGGATTCTTTTTTTAATACGACCTAGAAATTTGGAACGACTTGCGGCAACTTTAACTTCAGTGTCGCGATTCAGCGATGATCAAAAATTAAAGTGACATTGGAATCCATAAGAAGCATTAGGCAGACGTACGTTCGTCGAAAATCGTCCATGAACGGAATAAAGATTCGCGTCTATCGCCGAGTTTGACGACGAATCGAGGACGTCGCGTGAGGTATGTTGGCACGTATCACCGAGGTCATTGCCAGGAAAATCGGTCGATGATTAAGTTGACGTTTCTTCTTCCGTTCCGCCAATTTTGTCATCTTATAACAAAGGAATTTGTTATCATACCTTGCGTGCGAATTCTATTCGCTTGACTTTAATATTATAATAATAATAATATAAAACGCGTAAAGCGTAATATTGTTAATATAAAAGCGATATTCATTGACACGTTATGCGAGACAGGGTCGCAATAATCAATACCCGAAGAAAGTAGAGCGGAAAAAGATTCGAATTTTCCCGCTCTTATATCCCTCGTCGGCACAAAAATGCAGTGCTCTATGGAACACAATACCAAATCGACAGAACTTCCTCTAGTCATGTCGGCTTTCGAAAATTGTGTCACCTACTTCCTAACGTTCATTTCAATCAGGCTTTGTTTCTCTTTAAATGTTTTCGTTTTTTCCTAAAAGTTTTTCATAAAAACAACATAAAGAACAAATAACATAACAACGTTTTTTTCATGTAAAAAAAACAAAATTAAACAACAACATAATATCTTGGCGATACTCCGCCTAATCTCCTAGATCAAACGATAATCCATTTATTAGACTTCACGTTTAACATTGAACAATTTGCCGCACGAGCGCTGGATAATTCGTTGACTTAATGCTGGTCAATTTCTCGTACGAATTGGGCATCAGTTCGTCGTACAAAAATTCCACGCGATAGTTCAAATTGTTGAACTTTCAAGACTCGACACCACAGTTCTAAGAAAAACTCTCTTGACACCACGCACGTCACCGTGTTTGCCATGATTCGAGAACAAATTCGACGGTGATTAATCCGGTCGTCTTTAACGGGCCGCGATTAATTCTCCGTAATGTTGTTCGAGGCCGCGTTAATCGCTCGGACATCCGCGCAACTCCATGCAAATAACGGCGTCGACACTCTCCCGTCGTTCTCCATTGTCCCGAGGGTATGGACGACACGACGATTCCTCTTGGATTTATAGCTCGGTCCCGTTTTTTCCCACGTGTCGTCGCTTCTTCGTACACGAGCCCATGGATTTCGCGTGCAAAGCGTGGGCGTGGGCGACACTTCGTGCTTGCACGAACACATTCGCATTGTCGAGCGAGCCAGCTAGCGATTGCTTCAGAATGAAGACCGAACGTGCGATAAAACGGTAACGACAAAAACGTTCTATTTTTCCGAGAAATTTTATTTAATAAAAGGGCGATATCGGCAGCCTGTTAAAACGATACGAAGCCTACGAAGAAAAAAGGAGACTCGGACTCGGATAGAAATATATTTTATGAGAGAAAGAGCAATAGGCGCGACCTCGCGATTTTAAACGAAGAAAAAATGTATGCCGTTTGAAGATGCATGGATACAGTCTATTATTTTCTTCTCTTCATCTTGATTATTTATCGAGAAAATATCGAGAAGAAAGAAACTATAGATTGCGTGTGCTAAGATAATTTAACGGGACAAAACGATGCGCGAAATAGTTGTGTTGTGGTTTCTCGACAACCGTACAGAACCCTTATCGAGACTCCAAACGAAAAAGTAGTTCGAACGTATATTAAACCACAGCGATTATAGTCGTCCAGCCAAGGTACTTTGATCGCTAGATCGATTTGCTCGAGCAAAACAGTCGTTAGATAGGATAATGAATGCAAACAGCAGTTGCCTCATACATCGTGTCGTGGCTTCGTAATTAAAACTATCTTGAGGGATTTTTTCACGTGTTTTTAACTGCGACAAAAATCGATCGTATTATAATGTTCAAATAAAATTGGAATCCGATTAAAATGAAATTTTTCTTACGGATCTAAGAGGATCTACGAATCCTGCGGTGATCTTGGCTCACGCGACTCTCTTTTAAAGTTAGCCGCGTTCATTGCACGCGGTGGTTTGGTTTCGTGTATGAAACGAGCTTTGTTGCTCCATCGTCGCTTGGTAAATTTGTATCGTGATATTTTCCAACTAGAAAGCCTCTCTCTCTCTCTCTCTCTCTCT
>JAITYT010001776.1:382444-399424 GCA_025433975.1 Liostenogaster flavolineata
TAAGAGAAGAATCCTTCCAGTTTAATCCTTCGAGCAAAAGAGCATTTCCATCGGATTTTCGATATCGTTCGGAATAAATTTGGTCGTTAACAAAGTTTCTCGACTTGTGCGCGTTCGTGATATGTAGATGTGCGCGTATCGCGATCGATGCCTCTTCACGAGTAAAACCACATGCGATTATGAGAGTGAGAGAGGGGGAGGGGCTCATCGAATTCTCCACGAATAGAATAGTAATCGAATAACCGAATCACCGACCGTCGTGATACGTTTGGCACGGATATTTGCATGTGTAAATCGTGGATTAATTGAGGATGCTGATTTCCCGATTTCGTCGAGATATTTTCCATCCAGTACAGACGGCTATCTTTTTAGCTATTTTTCAACCTATGGGAAAAATGATTGCTCGTATAATTTTAAGAAAATTAAAGAAACAAACTTTCAATTGGAATTTTGCGGTATACTTTTCGAGAAATAAAACGTCGAGAAATATTTCATATTTTATTAAATCATGTAATATGAAGTGTCGGATTATTCAAAATAATAGAAAGATCGATTTTTATATTTTTTAACTTTTAAACATACGTTTAACCACTTCAGCGATCGACTCGTGAATTATGAGAAATCCGACATTTCGTACAGCATGTCACGAATAAAATTACACAAAAGTCGATGAAAGCATGAAATTCCATGGAAGCTAATGCAAAATTCGAGTTTTTCGAGTTTTTATTCGATTATTCACGGAGTTTTGTTTGAGTTCTTCGAGTCTGCATTGTTACCGCTCCGATTTATGCAGTTTTATTAGCAAACGCCACCGATCTACTGCACGTAAATGTGTATCGAATCGTAGATGGAGTACAAGGACGACACTGTGCAACGATGTGCGCGTTTTATAATCGTATGCAAGTTGCATCGCTATAAAGTATGAACGATAAAGGAGTACCTTCTCGTTTATCAACTCACCGTGTAATATCTCTACTTGCCAGTTGCTTGCGAATGTTTTTAAATTACGAGACCCGAGTAATTCTAATAAGAATTTTTAAAAGATAATTTAATCGTAGAGATACAGCGATTTATAAATTGTTCTGATTCTTTAACGTACGCGGATTTGGACAGACGTATCTACTGACGTATAAAGCAACGCAGTTTCAAGTGGAAAAAAGCTGCATCTAGTCAGACCTGGCCATTGGCAAATATTTGTTCGTACTTCGTTCTTCATAATCAAACAGGATTTTTTCAATCGACAAGCCTTTTTCTAACATTGTTTCCAGTGAAAATATTTTTGCAATAACTTTTATTTATTTTTTTCGCAAGTGAAAATCACAGTGCTTTAATTCTGTCTAGAACGAGCACATCGAATATATATCAGAATCAGATATAAGCCAACGAGAGATTGTATTTGAAATAATGGAAATGCCAAGCTCAGCCTTTTAAATATCCTTTATTTAATTTCATCGATGTCGGTAATACGGATTTCATTCGATAATGGTTTACAACCAATTCAAAAATTTGATTAAACTCCTTTTATACGTACGAATTGTTCGCATCGATGAGTCAGGCGCGCTCTTCGATTCGAGGAAAATCAGCGCAGTTTCTCGGTGCGAGAATATCTATTAACGAGCGTTTCATATTTTTCCCCGCGAGGCGTCATTGCTACTGTTCTGCGTCATTCTCCTCACGGGTATGTCGAGAATCAGGAGTTCGATGTAGCTTCGAGATACCTACTCGACTCTTCACTTTGTATCGACGAAGATACGTAGAGATTGATAACTTGTATCTCGTCTCGTCTTCGTGCGTGTTATGATAATTTTTTTTATCAAGACGAATTTCGCGATTGAATAAATAAAAATTTCTTTTCAAAATAAACGACATTTTCGACGTTGCTCGTTTTTCATTTATTATTTTTATTTTTATTTTTTTTTCTTTAGTGAAAGAGAAGTCCATAGTACAATTTGTCCATAGTACTAATTGTCCTATGTATACCAAAGTCTATAGTACTATCGAACCAATAGTACAGTCAAAGAATTATACTCATCTGACCAACTTTATCTGAAGGTTACATTGAAAACGTGCGATCGAACAGTCAATCTAACTTATAAAATCTTCCACGCATTTGAAATATGCAATTGCTGACTGGTAATCCTTGACGACACTTCTCCGATGCTAGGAATGATCACGAGTTACAATCAACATTCCGCTAAAAAAATTAATTTTTACTTCGTGTACTGGATTAATCAATTAATAAACTTCATAGACACGCGTATCGAGAAACGTTGATTACTTCTACGATTACAGTGTCATTGGCAAACGTCGGAAAATGATGTATGGATGCTCCATATTTCAGCCTCTATGCTCGTGAGTTGAAGATTAAGTACCTGGACGTGATTCCAATCACTTTCAGAAGAACATGTCAGAACAGAGCGTTGCTGTTAAAACACGCATCGCTTGCACTTTTTCTATTATTATATTATTATCGTACAACATTATTATTTTGTAAAATTCGTAAAATTTTGTAAAATATTTGCAAAATTATTTGCGGAAAGGTGCGATGCGAAATGCTTCGGGCGAAATGGATTAAGTAAAAAGCCCTCGAATCTCGAAATAATTATTACAAATATTATTATAATTATACCTTAAATTGCTCGGTGTCGCTCGGCTTCCAGTTTCGTTCTCGATGAGTCTTCTCCGTCACGAGGGTGTCGGTTGGCATTTCCAAGATGGAAACATAGCCGTCCTCTCGCCAGTGGAAAACGTTTCCTAATGCTTTCTTTATTTTTCCTCGCTGCAGGGTGTCGCGTTCGTCTCGGGATTCTCGCTCGCGCCCGCGGCAATTTCAAGTGGGCCACCTTAAAGGGGAAAAGTTCGAATTTTTTTCTGGTCGCTCCTCTACGTACGAACCAACGATCGGATGTATCCTCCGATTACAATTTTCTTTCAATTACGACGACGATCTAATAGTGTCTTATCTTTGTTGCAGAATTGCCAGCCGAGGAGGGTAAGTTATTACGCTTGGATACTTGGAGTCCTTTAAAAATAGCGCGCTCAAAGTGCATCGTGCAGGAAGCATTGGAACATCATTCGATAAAATAACGAAACGATCCTTTTATAATTCGTAAGGCCGATCGTATTATCTCTACGCGCAATCGACGATCGATCTATCCATCGATACCGCATCGATGCGTGAATTTATCGTACGAGGCAGAAAATCAAAAAACAGCTTTGCAATCTGATCGAAATCAACGCGAGAACGCGTACGGAATAAATCCATCCAGTCTCAGTTTGCAGCCTACTCAAAACCACTTCGATCGTTGCGATTAACTGGTTTATTAGCTGTCTTAGAACTTCCATGCAGAGTTAAATGCGAAAATCGACGAGGAGGAAAATTAGCACGAAATACGACAAGTCGATGTCGATGCTAGAAACTCGCGGATGTTTCGAACAGCCTCCACTTAACATTAAACCTACCAACGATCAGCCAAACGACCGTTCTTAAACCGTGACTACTTCTATCGTTCTTACAGTGCAACGAAGAAAGAAAATAAATTCGCCTTGTCCGTAATTCGATACCAAATGAACTCTTAGCCGCGTTCAGTAGTAAAAAATAAGAACGAGTCACAGTAAAAATCGGTTTATCTGAAACGTCGTTAGGCTTAGTGTTAAAGAGCGAGCCAAGGTGGAGCCATCGTCCGATGCAGATCTCAGGAGCACCGATTACGTCGCTCTGCAAAAAAGGATCGTCGTTTTGACGCAATTTCTTCCGCGTTGTTTTCACGATGACGCAGAGACACCGACCATAAGGAATTCCTAATATCAGATCCGGCAGTTCTAGGTTCTCTCGAAGGTTTTACGACGTGTTAAATTGAGGCTTCCTACCGCGTCTGCGTGCCTTGACTTTACGCAGTGCTCCGTGCGGTCTCTCGCGCAACGCGTACTTTTCTTCGAAGCGACTTATTCGTTAGACGCGAGTCGACGGGTTCGTCATTGGATTATTATTCCTGTTTGCGTCGAGTAAACCGCAAACAGCGACGCGGCACCTTACTTTTCGATTATCCATCGAAGTCGATCGTTCGCGATCGATACGCGTCGACGACGACGTCAGCTCGATCGATGTTCGTTCGTCACTCGATCGCGTGGGATCGAGTCGACGATGAAGCGTATCCTGGCCTTCTAATAATCGCGCAAGTTCGACGCGGCTTCTTTGGGTTTGGCTCGATCGTTTGACGAACGAAATTAGAGCACTTAGGGCGAGTGACGCTGTATTCATAAATTCGAGCCAAGGAAATAATCTTACGGGCAGCCGCGATTACATCACGCGTTCCATTAGCAAGTGGGCTAGTAAAAATAATTTTAATGGGATTCACGTGGATCCCGGAGGAGCATCTCGCAGCCGAACCACGCGCTCTCGAGTATTTGGAGTTCCTCCTTCCGCGTTCGGGCTGGAACTGGGTTGATGATCGTTCTTAAGTTTCGATGCATCGTGAGGAACGATTACTGCTCTTGTTGTCTCGAAAGGAGGCGTTTTTTAAGTTTTTTGTAGGCAAGTTTTGCCGTGCAGTCGAATAATTTTCTTTCGTTTTGAAAATCCTGGGTGGTCGTTTTTCCACGTTCAAGATCAAACAGAACTGATCATTGTCGTGGTTTGTGGAGTTCGCCCGATCTTTTGTCTCTTGTTCCTTTCGAAAGAACGTTATCTTAAAGTCGAGATGATTTGAAACCTTTTTTTTGCCATTTTCGAAATTCCAGGCAATCTTTTTCCCGCGTTTAAGGTAAAACTGGGTTGACCAATATCGCGAAAGCTCGATTTACAGCGACATACGATTGTCGTCTCGCGTTATCTTAGAAACTAGGTGGTTTTGGAGTCGCGACGATTTAAAAGCGGATAAGACACGATCGCTTTTGCCACGTACTCGAATAATTTCCACCTATTTCGGAGATTCCGGTCGCGGACAGCAGCCCTCACTCGCGGTACCTTGGACATGGTCCAGCGCTCGACGGTGGTTTTTACGCGTTGGCGCGCGATAGGAGTTGAAAGGAGTCCGTTGTCAATCGATCGACGGAGGACAATACGTGCTAGCTGAGTTCTGCTTCTGATCGAGCACTTGTTGTTCTCGCGATAAATACCGTGTTTCATCGTACACCTTCGTACTTTCCGATGTCGACGCGGAAAGGCGGGGAAAAACGCTTCCGCATCCGAGGTAGAAGAGTTTCTCTCCCTTGTAAAAACGTGAAACGACGACGCTGAATTTCTCGTCGCGTCGGATCGAAATAAAAAAAGCGGATCGGTGGTATTTGACAAATAAACGTTTGGTCGCGAATACGCGTACGGCCTCGACGCGTTATAACTCACGCGGAGGGCCATGTTCCCGTTTATAGCGTGCGACTGAGCCGAGAAATTGACTAACTAAAATTGAATTTAGACGTGTCGGCCTCTGAAACAGGAAGCGGCGCGTTAATGCTCCCGTTTTGTTTCCGTGTCCTAAGTGTAAACGATATGGAAGAAAGTATACGAACGCACGGCGCTACCAGAGTTCGCAGTCGTTCTACGAGCAGTCGTTTGATATTCCAAAGTGGCAAGGCAGATCGCGATTCACCCGTCGGATATCGAAACAAACTTGTTTCCTCCTTTCCGCCTCGTTTTCCCACGATATTGGAAAATAAAGCGATGGAATCGGCGCAAAGCAAGCGTCTGGCGGTTGAAAGTTTGACTAATTGTATCTCAGATTTTCTTTATCGAAGGAAGCTGTTTTCATCTTTCCGCAAGAATCTTCCAATCGATCTTCGTCTAATTTTCTCTCGATGGAGTTGCTCGTGTACGAATTCGAATACAGCCTGATTTGAATTCGTTAAAAATACATCGTCTTCTCTAGCAAATACTTCTCGACAGTATCGATCATTCCTGAATCAATATTCCTTATTTTCCCTATGTCGAACAATTTCATCGTGGAGCTTTTTTTTGTTTTTTTATTCTCGTGAAAAATCGTATCGACAATAGGGGTTAATATCGCGTTACCATCCTCCGCGTTTAACGTGCAAAAATTATGCGCAATTTCCTCGTAGGGCGCCGATATTTTCCATTTCGCAATTTCGCTCTTCTCTTCTCCCTCGATTCTTCCACCTATGGAAAGACGATAATTCCATCGCGGTAAAATCCACTCGATTTCCGTATTCCTGAGCGCGTCAACTCGATGGCCATTAAGTATCGCGCTCTTGGAATTAGCTCGTACCGTCAAGTCACGTCTCGAGTCGAGAACGCGTAGGTCGAGGATGGCTGGCGGCTGTTGCGGGTGCGGTGTGCAACCACTGCTGCAGATGAAGGGAATTCGAAGGAGGAGGAGGAGGAGGAGGAGGAGAAGGGGGAAGGGAAGAGCAAACGAAAGCGATGACTACCGGAGAAGGCAAAGGAGGCAAGCGGTAGCACTGGAGGATAGGAGTAAGAGGTGAAAGGGGGTGGGTGATGAGAGGAGGACTCAGGAGTGGTAGTGGTAGTCTCTGTACGCAGCAGTGGCCGCACAGACGCCACCGGTGATGGATGGAACGCATCTTTATCGAACTAGGACAGCCTTCGCTCGTTACGCACGACTTCAACGTTTGGCGTAAGCTTCGCGCATTATATTACACGTGTATATGCTAATCCGCGTGCGCGCATGCACATGACGCGCTAGAGAGAGAGAGAGGGAGGGATACGGTTGGTTGGGTATGGAGAGAAGAGTGGGGAGAGGAATGGAGAAAGAGGGATTGAGTTGTCTAGGATAGAGGAGCGAAGAGCGGAGAGAGATTGAGTTGGTTGTAGATAAAGGTAAGAGTCGACCGAGAGAGAGAGAGAGAGAGAGATAGAAAGGTCGTGTCGGATGGAGATATAGAGAAGCGAGGAGAGAGACAGAGATAGTCGCATGGTTCAGCAGGGCTCCTGTAATTGCGTCGGCATTGCACTCGATGCACTCTATCCCGTGTCACGCCGTGACGCATTGCTATCTTCCAGACAGCACTTCGTTACCAAACGATAATCGTTGTAATTTTTGTTATTTTTTTTTCATCGTCATCGTCGTTATCGCGATGTCGTCCTAAAATCAAGTCCAAAATGACCGGGCACGTAAATTTTTCTTGCGTGTATATTTGTTTCGCAGCTATCCGAGTTGCAATTATCTTAATCGCCTTATTTACCTTGGAGTAGTTATCTCTGCGACAGAGAAGGGAAGCAGCCTGGAATTTTCCTCGCCACGAATCTTCCTTCGAATTTCGATCCTCGCTGTCAATCATGAACAGGCGATTTTGAAAATCGTTTTAAAATCTCGATCGATCGAACGATAAGATCGCGTAATTACGCCGTATGACGCGAATCGCCCTACCGAATTACTCGTCAAAGCTCGATCGCATCGAGTTTAAATCCCGCACGCGCGCCCGATCGGCCTATAGGTTTAACCATCGTTCGTTAACGCGCTGTCAAACCCCGTAACGTAACACGACGATACGCGAGTTTTGCCAAGATATATAGATAGAGGAGACTTTATCGATTAGAGATAATAATAAACGTAATGATGAGCGATTCTCATTGGCTCGAGTAAAACGGAAGAGTGCAGAGCAGCGACAGGAGCAAGATGAAGCCGTACGTCGAATCGTACGACGCTCGATCGTCGTTACGTAACACAAATTTTCTGGTTCTTAACCCAGGTCTGGGAAACGAAATTTACTCTTATCTTATCGAGCACTCGTGATCGTGTCTGCTCGAAACGCGTGGTACTTGAACTCGTCGAAGGGAGGTACGACTTTGTTTTCCCCTTCGTTTCCTGCTTTATTACTTCCTCGTGCTTTTTTCGGTCTTACTTGTCTAACTCAAATTGGCTCGAGTCTGGCTTCAATAATTTCTCTTTTTTTTTGCGAGGAAAATCATACGCACGATTTCATTTCGAATAAGGTAAAACGCGCGTTGTGTAAACGTCGAGTTGTTGAACCTTTCGACCTTCGAATTTTGATGTCCGGATTTTGATCGAATCGCCATCTGCGTCTTCTACGAATAAATTTTTACCATTTTGTACTCCATCGATATATTAGGTGGCTAATATGAAGTGTCGAATTTCTCCTCATTCGCGAATTGATTAGCAAAGTGGTTGGATGTATGTTCGTGTTTGTTTGAATTTAAAAATACATTTTTCCCTTTCTTCGAATAATTCGACGTTTCGTATTACACGATCCGACGTTTTATATGACACGACTCGATAAGTTCTTCGTGCTAATTTTCTATTCACTTTCACGGTGCGACTAATATCGCGCACGGTGCGAAATTTACATGAATTTTCCTCGAAGAGCGCGTGGCCGCACTCCGGTTAATATAGAACGAAAGATAAACCGTTTATTCGAGGTATCGTCTCGCATTCATACAGATTTAGCCACGTTAAAGCATCATCTATGCCTCTACGACTCGCGATGTAATAAATGAGCCCCTCTATGAAGGAGCGTTGTGCATAATGGCCTTTGTTTAAAAATACGTCCACAGATACCGCTGTGCGGAAGAATATTCCTTGTAAATGAGCAGGAATTGTTCAAGCTTCCATGCTAACGTTGTAGAATGTTAAGAAGATATCTGCCTCGATATAGAATTACCGAGAATATTTAACGCGATGCACGAAATTTGCGTGGATAATATCATAAGCACTCGAATCGAGGATGAACTCGACAAAATACAATATTTTTCGTTTTCAGGTAAATCCATTTGGCAACTCGTTTTGGAACAGTTTGACGACCTTCTAGTTAAGATTCTTCTATTAGCCGCTATTATTTCCTTTGTACGTATGCCATCAAGTCAGCATTTTACACTCTAATGCGTGTCGATAGTTGTACAAGTTGATATACCAATGAGATAATCGCGATCGTCTTCTTAATTGAATAATTTCTTACCGATGCAATCGCCTGAGAATAAAGATAATTCTCTTGAAAGTTGCGTTACGAGATAATATCATACATACATTTCCAACGTCGAATAACAGGAAAGCGCGTGCCACTTTTTTTTTCTCGAAAGAAGTTATATTTAAAGTGTTTACGAGAAGGCGCGATTGAGATCCGTAGTTCTAACGATCGCGACGTAAAAAATGTCGACAAGTAACGAGTAAATCGAATATTTGTTCAGCGTAGTCCAGTTCTCCAGCTTGAGTATTTATCTATTCAAGGAAATTTTGTTTCCCTTCCTGAAAGTATGAAGTTACACTCAAAATTTACGAGCGTCTTGCCTCCAATGTATGGTATTCGTTTGAAGAATACCATCGTCGGTCTTGAGATATTTCAAGGAGGCAATGAACCGAACCACTGCCTTCTCGGTCTCGTGAATTACCGTCGAAGAAGATTTTTACTTAGGATAACCAAAAACCGTGAAAGATAGTATTAATTCTTTATATCCGTAAATGCCACGTAAGCTTTGCAAGTGTTTCTTCATAGTTGTAATCCTCAAGGCTGCTACGTCTATCAGGCATCGAGGGTTGTTAAATATATCTAACGCTGGAAATTCTAAAATTACATTTTATCGATTTCAAATACCAATAAGAACTGACTAGTTTTCAAACAGACAACGGAAATTTGTTTCGATAATTAGCAAGATACGATACATAGCCCAATAATAGTTTGATATGATCATAAAAACGTTGAAAACATTCACAGACTAAAACAGAAACGTTACTATCGACGACTGTAATTGTGCAAGAAAAAAGGAATGTAATAATTCGATGGTGGTTTGCTCTTAATTTGCTTATCTTTTCAATTTCAATTGCCGTCATTTGCAAGTACACAAATCTAGGTCAGGCTATTGCAATATCGAACACCTTCGCTTATTAAATCACTCCGTCTATGTTGGCATGGTAATTAACTGGCCGATCTATTTTAAGGTATTAGCTTTATTTGAAGAGCATGAGGATGCTTTCACGGCCTTTGTGGAGCCCTTCGTTATTCTTCTTATCCTCATTGCTAACGCCGTGGTGGGTGTCTGGCAAGAACGCAACGCCGAGTCTGCGATCGAGGCGTTGAAAGAGTACGAGCCCGAAATGGGTAAAGTTTTGCGTGGTGACAAATCCGGCGTCCAAAGAATTCGAGCGAAAGAGATCGTGCCTGGTGACATCGTTGAGGTATCCGTGGGTGACAAGATCCCCGCCGATATTCGTCTTACCAAAATCTTTTCGACCACCCTTAGGATCGATCAGTCCATCTTGACTGGCGAATCTGTGTCCGTTATCAAGCATACGGACCCTATACCTGATCCACGTGCCGTCAATCAGGTTGGTACATTTTAAAACGGGACCATGTAAAGCGCAGTCCCGACAAAGTTCATCCCTACGATGATATCAGGGGTGACCAGGGAGTAAACCATTATTTTATAGTGCAGTACGTTCAGCTTTATTAAAAAAAAAACAACACGTATAGATATAGACTGACTCGAACTCTAGACCATCTGAAAATAATGGCGGAAATTCTGGTACTCCTGATAGATGTTTTGTTTTTCTGGTAATACGGGAAGAAGCAATTTTACAAGGATTTTCATTATTTCCATTAGGACAAGAAGAATATCTTGTTCTCCGGTACCAACGTCGCGGCTGGAAAAGCTCGCGGCGTTGTTGTTGGAACCGGCTTAAATACCGCTATTGGTAAGATTCGTACCGAGATGTCGGAAACCGAAGAGATCAAGACGCCTCTTCAACAAAAATTGGACGAATTCGGCGAGCAATTGTCGAAGGTTATCTCCGTAATTTGTGTCGCTGTCTGGGCTATCAACATCGGCCATTTCAACGATCCCGCTCACGGTGGTTCTTGGATCAAGGGAGCTATCTATTACTTCAAAATCGCCGTTGCCTTGGCTGTAGCTGCTATCCCTGAGGGTCTACCTGCTGTCATCACGACTTGCTTGGCCCTTGGTACTCGCCGTATGGCCAAGAAGAACGCCATTGTAAGATCTCTACCATCCGTCGAGACTCTTGGTTGTACCTCCGTTATCTGCTCGGACAAGACCGGAACATTGACCACGAATCAGATGTCCGTTAGCAGGTATGTCTTTGTTGGAAACTAGCGATCGTCGCGATTCACTTTACGATTCATCGAATACTCGTTCGACTCACTCGATCGCTTTTCAGAATGTTCATCTTCGACAAGGTCGAAGGTAACGACAGCAGCTTCCACGAATTCGAGATCACCGGTTCGACGTACGAGCCTATCGGTGAAATTTTCCTCAGGGGACAGAAGATCAACGGAGCGGATTACGAGACCCTCCATGAAATCGGCACGATCTGCATCATGTGCAACGATTCCGCTATTGATTTCAACGAGTTCAAGCAAGCTTTCGAGAAAGTCGGGGAAGCCACCGAAACAGCCTTGATCGTCCTTGCCGAGAAGGTCAATCCGTTCGGTGTCTCGAAAGTCGGACGCGATCGTCGTAACGCGGCTATCGCTGTGAGGCAAGACGTCGAGACAAAGTGGAAGAAGGAATTTACTTTGGAATTCTCCCGTGATCGCAAATCTATGTCGTCGTATTGCGTGCCTCTTAAGCAGAGCAAATTGGGTACCGGGCCGAAACTCTTCGTGAAGGGTGCCCCCGAAGGTGTATTGGACAGGTGCACGCATGCACGCGTTGGCTCTCAAAAGGTTCCTCTTACTTCGACTTTGAAGAACCGAATCTTGGACTTGACTCGGCAATACGGAACTGGCCGAGACACTCTGCGTTGCCTTGGACTCGCAACTGCCGATCACCCGATGAAACCCGACGACATGGATCTTGGAGATTCCACGAAGTTCTACACGTACGAGAAGGACCTCACGTTCATCGGTGTCGTTGGTATGCTCGACCCACCTCGCAAGGAGGTGTTCGACTCGATCGTCAGATGCCGTGCCGCTGGTATTCGCGTCATCGTCATTACCGGTGACAACAAGGCCACTGCTGAAGCTATCTGCAGGCGTATCGGCGTATTCACCGAGGAAGAGGACACTACTGGAAAATCTTATTCCGGACGCGAATTTGACGACCTTCCTACCTCAGAACAGAGAGCCGCGTGCGCCAGAGCCCGACTCTTCTCTCGCGTTGAGCCTGCTCATAAATCTAAGATCGTAGAGTACTTACAAAGTATGAATGAAATTTCGGCTATGGTAAGTCAACGCATCCGATGAACGAATTAGCGTCCGATGCTAATTACGATCGTCATCTCCCGTCGATTTTTCTTTTATAGACTGGTGACGGAGTAAATGACGCACCCGCACTGAAGAAGGCCGAAATTGGTATCGCTATGGGTTCTGGCACGGCTGTGGCGAAATCTGCATCGGAGATGGTATTGGCCGACGATAACTTCTCTTCCATTGTCGCCGCTGTTGAGGAAGGACGGGCTATTTACAACAACATGAAACAATTCATTCGTTATCTTATCTCTTCCAACATCGGTGAAGTCGTCAGGTATTACGACATGATAATATATTGGGGGTTAACTTGGGAGATTCATTCGGTACGTTTAAATTAGGAAAAATTTCATACTAACGTATGCCTACATTTTTCGAACCATTCTGTATATTAAATTTAAGTAATTCTAAGTGTTACGTAACCCTATTCGATTTTAGTATATTCTTGACGGCTGCGCTTGGTCTTCCTGAAGCTTTGATTCCTGTTCAATTGCTTTGGGTTAACTTGGTTACTGACGGTCTTCCAGCCACTGCTCTGGGTTTCAATCCTCCCGATTTGGATATCATGGACAAGGTGAATATTGCGTATAGTTACGACTACGAGAACATTTACGTACTTTCTTACTTATTATCTCATGCTTGTTCGATTTACAGCCACCCCGTAAAGCAGGCGAATCTCTCATCTCTGGTTGGCTATTTTTCCGTTACTTAGCTATTGGTGGATACGTAGGTGCTGCCACTGTTGGGTCAGCTGCATGGTGGTTCTTGTACAGTCCGAAAGGACCCCAAATGAATTACTATCAGCTGGTGAGTGGAATTTATTATGTGGTTAATGAAGATCGTATCTAGTTTTGTTCTAAAATACGAACGTACGTAGACACATCACTTGGCGTGCGTTGGTGGTGGAGAAGAATTCAAAGGTGTTAACTGCAAAATTTTCGCCGATCCTCATCCCATGACAATGGCTCTTTCGGTTCTGGTAACAATTGAGATGTTAAACGCTATGAACAGGTAATTTATTTTTGCTTTATAACACGTACGAAGTACGATTATAATTGATCGATTAATGCTTATTATTTTTGCGATATTTTCAGTTTATCCGAAAATCAGTCACTTATTACAATGCCCCCATGGTCTAATATGTGGCTCATTGCCTCCATGGCTCTTTCTTTCACACTCCACTTCGTCATTCTTTACGTCGATGTTTTATCGGTAAAAATTCTGAATATACTCGTATTTACAACTCGTCTGTCGGAAATTTCATGAGAATTATGATTTATCTGTTTTAGTCCGTATTCCAAGTAACTCCTCTAACGACTGAGGAGTGGGTTACCGTTATGAAGTTTTCCATTCCAGTGGTACTTCTTGACGAAACCCTGAAGTTCGTTGCCAGAAAGATCACAGACGGTGAGAATCCAATTTACACCGTGCATTGGATCGTTCTAATGTGGGCTGTGTTCTTTGGACTGTTGCATATTTGTCCCATATAGAACATCCGTGAAACAGAATTAGTTTAGCGGACAATGTTTTTCCTATGGAAAACATTTATAACTGAGTTTTCGGACTTGCAATTGCATTTAATTAAAGTTCTTCCCCCCATGGCGTGGGAAGGTCAACATAAGTTATTAACAAAGTGCGTTTAAGTGAGATTTTAACCAGTTTGACTGTTGTGCATGGTGTTAGTACAACCATATAAATACGCCGGCAAGGCCCACCATGTCCGCATCACACCGTACCCTGACGACGCCCTATGATCATATGGGCTTCAGTGGCTTCAAGTGATTAAGAGACCTATCCATCATAATCAAAAAAAAATTGATTATTAAATTATTTTCTACGAGTGCCTTTTAAACATTAACTTTCATCTACGAGAAAATGTCCATAGATGTTTTTTCTAATCAGGTATAAACACCTGCCACCTTAGCACTATTATTC
Organism: Liostenogaster flavolineata; assembly: GCA_025433975.1. Lineage (NCBI taxonomy): Eukaryota > Metazoa > Arthropoda > Insecta > Hymenoptera > Vespidae > Liostenogaster > Liostenogaster flavolineata. The sequence goes on from JAITYT010001776.1 coordinate 396,512, forward strand.
GTACATTCCTCTATCGCAATGCACTTTCCAGTACTTTCTATTGTGTAACAGTTTTTATCACCCTGCAGTACATTTACATAATAGCACTTGTCGACATTTTATCATACGCATGCAACGCACCATCGATGTTTTTTACCGACCATTCGTGCAAAAGCTAATCGGAATTCTGGGATTGATTTTATCATCTTTCTTTTCGAGTATCGAGCAAAGTTACATATCCGAGATAGCAGTACAAATTTACACGAAGCGTGACTCTCCTTAAACGACACGCGCATAGATTCGAATACGTTTCAATCTCGAAGGAATGTCTTTAACGTCCGGTAAATCCATCGATGGAAGATATACTTTAATACTAAATACGTTATCGTAATTCTATTTTCAGGCACTGTAATCTGTTGCACGCATATATGAAATCGGCACATTTTCGGTTTGAATTTAATTAACGTTCACATTTAATCCCATCGCTTTCTTTGTCGCTTTCTATATATCATATATTGATGGATTCTCAGTGTCAAGAGTGTCTGCTTCAACCAAGAGGTCAAAACTGGAGCTGCCTGATCCATTGCTGAAAATTCAAGAAAGTGATTGTGCATGGACTTTGGATTGATGGATCTCATTTCAAATCCTGCATACCAAGTCTTCCTTCCTTCCTGTAGGGGTAGCGCATGCACTGATCCGTTAGTAGTAACACCTTCTAACTTTCTCAATATCCTGGTATTCTATCGTTTAAGCTCTAGCTTTCCTGCTGTGTCTGTCAGTCAATGATTGCTAGTAATGTGTAAGCTATGTACATCAACTTACTTCAGGTGCCTCTATGAATGCATCCTTAGATTTTCGTTTTTGTACAAGGCCTTGTAATACTTGACCATTATATCCGTTCTGTGATCGGTAATAGGACGACGTTGCAATGGGAAAGTGACACTTGTGAATATGTATCTATATGTTCTAATAGATTAATTATTATCGATTTATATAAGATTGTAGATAGTACAACGCGGAGGAGGTAGATTCGTTTCCAAGAATTGTCCTTTCGGTACCCTTCGTCTGTACACGGTAGAAGTTCTTTTTTGCACAGTACCTGTGATGCGATAGGCACAGCAGGACATACCCTAACATCTTGCACCGTGACTAAACACTTGGTCCTTACGATATATGTACCTCATGTGTGTGTAATTTATATATTCAAGCATTTATGCCACACAACATTTTTGTGTATTATTAACGTATAATATGGATTGCGAAGAAAATCATACGTAGGAAAGAATTTATTTTTCATTTTACCTTGTGAATCACGTAAAAAGTAACAACGTCGTTATTGTTTTTTTTTTCCTTAGGGTCCTACATAAACCCGTTCTCGATCAGTTTTAGCAATCCATACCCCACTGTTCTATTCCTGAATAGTGATCTGAATCTTGTCGGCCTCAACTCGATCCTGATATCGATGATATCGATACCTACGACAACTAGATCGGAATCACTGGAGGAATTTCCGAAATATCTCGTGGAAGAATGAATTGGGATTTAATTTTTCTATGCATATTTAAAAAAAAAAGAACAAAAAATGAGAGAGAAATAAAGAAACGCGACACACAAACGGATTCCTCCTCGGTGACTCTCTAGTTTCGTCGATTTTCACGATACGATGTTGAGTCGATACGAATTCAGGCACTGATCAAATCACTACACGCGCCATATGCGAATCGAACAATTATTGGTGTTGTCACGAGTACGTGGGCCTTTAACATGTTTGACTGTTTTAGTCGTTTTAATCGGGTTTTATAAATCGTGGCAGATAAGCCGCTACACAAGAGAAGAACGTGCAGCGATCCACTTTTCAACCCGTGCAAACGCAACAAGACTGACAATGTGGCTTGTTAAGTGGGTCGTCAGCATAAGTACCATGCAACGTAATGCATAATAATTTAATAGCGCTAGCGATGATCAAATTATTATCCGCTATCGCGATACAATAGTGTAATATATTAATTATTAATGATTAAGGCGTGATACTTTAGTATGGGCATAACTAAACTTAATTAAACGATTCAGAGCGCAAGTTTCGAGCGCACACATATGCTTGCATACGGAAAAGTGAGTATGCACGACAACATCGTTCCTTTAACATTCAAAACTGTCGATTAGCGTACTTTTTCGACGCAGCAACGTTATTATTTCGGGTGGAAGTAGGTAATCGGTAATTTCTTTTTCAACGGACATCTATACTGGTGTCATACGTTTAATTTGATAACGATGGAAAGTTCGATAGTTGTGCCCAATGCTTTTGACCTTGTTCTAACAAGAAATTCTAACATCTCGAGCTCGTATGTCACTAATATAGGTGCCACGTATGAAAATTATGATATCGATAGTTTAATTCAACTTCACGTCACTCAATAAATTTTACGAAATTATTTCATTGTATTGATTCAAAACGTGCTTATAAGTAAGTAATTGAGTGTGGAATGTGTTTGACGTTGATTAAAAGTAACGAGAAGAAGCAGTAGTGCCATTGACGAAGAAACGAAAAACGATGCGTAATGTTATGCGAAGACGAATCGATTGCAGATCTTGGAAAGGTATTTTCGAACGAGAATATTTTCGAGAATGTAGGATGAATATCGATCTTATTACGAAAATGTGGATGCCCCGATGTTTGTGCGAAATACATATACAGAAGGAATATTGATCTTGTGTTTTTTAAATTTTAAGTTCCAAACGATTCGGGCAGCGCGGATCGAGACAGTTCGAGTCAAGTTTTAGTCGAATCGAAGAAACGTTCACGTTCGAAAGATGCTCCTTTTGATCTGCATTAATAAGTTTTTGCGTAATATCCTGCATCGGAATATTATGCGCTACGTAACGACGACGAATTTACGATCGTGTCGTCTGTACAGGAAGTACCTATATATATAT
>JAITYT010001776.1:404853-418185 GCA_025433975.1 Liostenogaster flavolineata
ACCAATTGACGTCATTGACATTGATTGTGTCGCAATTGTACGAATAATCATACCTTTTTAACGATTGATCGGAGCGTCACATTGTTAGAATTTATAAAAGAAAGTGCCATCAAAGAAATGTTGTACCTCGATCGTACGAAATCGTTCCTATCGATTCTTTTTTATTGCAGCCAATAAATTCCTTGCCATTACCGAATTATCGTTCCATCGTTCGTACCATTCTACTATATTCGATATATCTGCCATCCATCCTGTAATTAATCTCACATTTGTATTATTATTATTATCGATTATTATAATTATTATGATATTATTATTCTTATTCTTATTCTTATTATTATTATTATTATCGATTATTGTTATATCGTGGAGTGTAATATTCGTACTTTTATGAAATTAACGCCTGCGCAAATACTCCAATCGTTCTCGCTCGAATCGTCCATAATGGAGTATACTTTTAAGAACGAATTTAATTATTTTCTTCTAAAACAGTTACAAACCTTAGTCACTTGTATTATGTACGATGCCAGCTCTGTACAAATAAAGGTTTGGAAATAATCGCTTTCGTCGATTTCTATGCTCTTTTCGCGTGAATTATCGCGTTCTATCATTTTTCCTCCTTTCGTTTTAAGTATAGAAATTGGTATTGCCGTACAAATTGAATTACAAATTGACGCCGATGGATCGTAAATTTACGAACGACGCTATCTTCGACTCGAGCGTCCATTGCCTTAGATATTCTGAATTCCACGGGCCGGAACATACTCCGAATATCGCGCATTATAATCCCACACACGTGAGAGGTTTACATTCATGGAGGTATTCAACTGGAAGATGGTAATATGTAGCGCATAAAATATGTGCTTTAATATTATAGCATCGCGTTTGCCGTGGCAACGTTTGTTTTCTAAAATAGCTAATAAATTTCAATCTTTAACGACGACAAAAATTCCGATCCTTCGTGAAATCAATCTGATCTCGTCACACGATTTTCCTATTAACCTTTTAAAAGACAGAAAAAAAGAATTCATTATTCGTAAAAATTGAGTCGGTCGAACTTGACCGTTAGTTAAAAAATATACGATCGCAAAAAGATAAGTAAGATTATTTGACGCTCGTTGGATAATTTGTGTTCTTTTAACTGCTGCTACGTATCGCGCGATTTATCCTGCGAGTATATCTTTTTAACGTTAGTTGTATAGACGACACTCGTGACACGGAAATTCATCGAAATAACGTTTCGTCATTCGCCATTAACGAGGAAATGTTAATGGCAGCGAATCGAATAATTTACTCATCACCATAATTAAATTTTCACGATTCAATTACAAAACATTACAGTTTAATGTAAAACTCGACATTTTCGTACACAGTAGTATGGAACGTGAAACTATTAATTCCTATTAATATCTCTGAACAAAGCGTATATCTTAATCTTTGCGTAAATATCGTTACTTTTCAATCACGAATATATTTTATCGGATAATTTCGTAAATAATACGTTTCTTTTTTTCAATTTCACCAACTACAACTCAGAGGGAGAGGGGATAAAATACCTGCATCAGCTTGCTACAGAAGCAGGTAGTATATTTATCTTGTTCTTATTCTTAGTGGAAGTTTCGAGGAGTGCGTTGTTATGGGAAATAATTATAAAATCCATCGTCCCGAAGACTGCATTATTTATGGGATTACCTAATACATATCGATCGTAGTTGGATTACGCGCTCGATATATGGATTTGACAACAATATACCGGAATCTTTCGGATGTTTCGTAAACCGTTGCATATGCTTCGTAAGTTCGCTTCTAACTTCTTGGACTTGGCCTCGAATAACATCAGCAACGGTTTCCTATCGCACAGAACCTAGTTCTCATAGCAGCGGGTTAAGATAATTGTATTATATGTCTAGTTACCAGCAGGTGGAGAAGCAAAATGTTGTATAACTGTACGATATTACGAACTATTGTAATATCCTATAATCCTTATATCAGATTCATATTCTAATAGGGACTCGAGTATCAGCGTTTTGGAGTTCTAAACAGTGGATTAACTTTTTGAAGCACGGAATTTTAAACAATAAAATTTAATTATTTTAATTGAATGCGGGATCTGTTGATGAATACAGTGAACTGTTGAAGTAAGTGGATCTCGATATAAACCTCTTCGAATAATTTTAATGTTTTGAGGTAATTAATTAATTAATTAATAATTAATCGAGTCGACGTAACGGTACAAAAATTGCATTACATTCTATCGAAGATTTCACTGACGCTTGGATTAAATAAATTCCATTCGATATTTATTATTTTCGACATAATCCATTGCACAGACTTACCCAACAGCTTGATACTTCTAATAAACGCAATCGACGAATCTTCAAAACCCCTTGGTCGTGAAAAAAATGACAATAATTTCTATGAAGCAAAAATCTTGTTAAAATTAATTTTCTACAGATATAAAAAATGTTTATCGAGTATTTTAAAATTTGTTTCCTTAATTTTGGACACAAACATTTTGACATAGAAAAAAGGAACGAATCGCTCGTCGTTATTTTCGATTTTCGGATAATTCGTTTGGAATTCTTGATATCTTTAATATTGGAAACGATTCTGCGCAGATCTGTACGAGTCGTTATTTGACCAAATCCTCGTTTGTCCGGGTTTGTTCCGTCAGTCGATACTCCCGGAGGCGGCTCAACGTCTTCGACAGTCGGTCGTTTTGTCGTGAGAGCACTTCGATCTTCCGACGATTTGCGATCAGTTGCCGCGTCATATCCAGTTCCGGATCGTCCCCTGGCATTAATACCTTTTCCTCGGATGATCCGTCGTTACGATTACCCTCTACCGTACTCTCGCCTCCTCTCTTCTCCGTTTTACGAGAGGATTCGAGATTCTTCACTTTGTCGCGAGTCGTGGAAATCTCACGCTGTAATACTTCGATCTTCTCCTCGTATTCTTTCTTAATCTGTAACCGAGAAAACGAGAAGAGACGTCCTCTCGCATCCTTACGCTTTTCTCCCACGAGACTTAGCGTACATTTGCACGAGTTTTCCGCAGGAATACTTTTGACGCAGTAGAGGCGTGCATAACTTGAACGTGCAATTAAAATAGAAAAGGATTCGAATATTTTTTCTTATCTAACGAAAAATACTTCTTGATAATTCGATCGTCGACATTTCTGTAGCCTAATTTTAATGAAAAATGCTATTTTAATGTTTCGATCGTCAGTCTTTCTGTACTCTAATTCTATTTAAAACAAAGAAATGCAAAGTAGTACCGACAAATTTTATATGGATTATCATAGTAAACTCGATGGCTTGATAATTATACCGATGATAATTTCTGCGACAACTCGGAGTTACTTTAAATAGATCTGTGTAAAATATCGAACATCGAGGTAATAAATAAACAGCTTAAATACATCCATTTTAATAATATTTATACTTTCTTCGGCCAATAATTCGCTGACTGCACTGATCGTGCACTATCTACTGCAAATAATCCCGATCAGTACGAGTACCATGCTTACAGAAATTACAATCGCGAACAGTTAATCGTTCGATGCGTTTGATCGATAAGTTGAAAATCTATCGTGCAATTGCAATAAAATATCCAAATGAATTCGTATTGGCCGCGTGATGTTGGAGGAAAACTGACTCACGGAATCATTTTCTCCCTGTAGATTGGTCAACTGGTCTCGAAGATTTCGTTCTGTCTCGAGGCACGCATCACGAGCTTCCACTGCTTCCTTCTGAAGTCTTCTCACGCAATTTTCGAGCTCCAATTTATTCTCAGCTAAATTCGCTGCCTGACTTTGCAAAATTCTATTTCCTTCGACTGAAATACGAGAGGAGGAATGAAATTGTCCTTACTCGAACAGCCGATGTCTATCTTAATTAATCGAACGCCATCATTTTACACTTCATCCTTCGTTCGAATAACTAGTATTCAAGGTAATAACAATCGATACAAGAAATAATATATGAAAATAGTTTATTTCTAAGCGCAGTGATAAAGTGGTAAGAATAGCGGAGGCCTATCTAAATTAATTGAACCGCATCAATTTACATTGCATCGTTCGTTCGTATAACTAATTTAGTTATACAATTTATTTAAGTAATTTAGTCAAGATAATAATCGATATGAAAAAGAAAACAAAAAAATAAATACATATCCACGTGAAAGTAGCTTGCTTCTAAGCGTAGTGGTAAAGTGATAAAGTTAAATTAATTTTTTAAAATACGATCCTGTTTTTCGTATTACGAACGTTCGTTGAGTATAATACAATGACCTATCGCATAACGTAGATGAATGGAACTACTGGCGGACACGGCTAACTAAACTAAAATTAACTGTACTTCGTAGACCACGTGCGGTGAAGATCCCATTGCTGATCTTTATTACGCACAATATGCGTAATAAATGACGTATCCCTTTACGCAAATTACACTTTATTATCCATTCGAATTTCGCAGTTTCGAACGCTGCAAATATACAACAATTATATGTAACTGTTGGAATACACATGGACACACGTCCAGGCAATTCGGTTTTAAAAGGTGTTGATCCGTACTTTTCGTAATTACCATGTCTGATCGATAATGCACTCGTACTACTTAACACTAAATCTATCAGCGATCGTTTTTAAACTTGGAGTTTCTCACACGAGACTTTTTCGTTTCATTTTACAATGTAAATGAAGAGAGAAAATAAATTCGTGCTATCGATTTGTCAAAATTGTTTCATTTATTATTTAATTCAATATCAAATTGACTCTTAGTGACTCGATTTAGTGTTAGAGACGTATCGTTAGTGAAACTGTGGTAAAATTGTTGAAAAGAGAATGATGGCAGAAAAATGTTACTTCAAAAATAATTTCGAACCAAAAAGTACATGAATAAATAATTCATCCGTCGGTGTAGTGGTGAAGATATAAGAATCAAACTAATTTCTGTAAACGAGACCGTTGTATTTTTTTAATTCGTAAAACGACACAATTTGTCAAGCGAAGTTTTAAATTACAGATGCAAACGACTCTCAATGCCACGTCGAGGCCACGAAAGTCGTTCGCTTTGTGTTTGTATTTGGAAGGACGACCCTCGGTAAACTCGAACTACGTGGATTTTCTTTATTGTTATTTCGACGACCTGAACGACATTTCGAGGTGTGACGTGATGCCAGTTTGTCTTCGATCGTCAGATGCAAAAGCATCCGTTGTAACAGTATCCGTAATTACGTCGCGCTTTTTACGTTTCTCTCGTAGTAAAGTAAAGCGAAGTGACGTCGTAGTTCGCGTTTTATCGTTATCTTCGTTCGAAGTGCAAGAAAGCGTCGCCTGGCCGAGAATACCAATCATCTACGAAGTCATCTACTTACTGTTGCAAGTCGTGACTATTAACGCATTAATCGCACACTATCACGAAGCAACATTTGCAATTAAATGTTAACATAATGCAAACGGACATTTTCACAAGAAAATATCATCTTTCTAGACTAATTACTTATAATTACCCAGACACCTTGTTTCTTCTCGCACATCTTCGACTACCTTTGACAATTCCTCGTTCTTTATCTCGAAATTTGAATTATTTCTAGAAAGCGTCTTCAGTTGCTCCGCGTCTACGAGAAAATATGCAAAATATATGAAATTAACGCATCAGAGATTTAAAAATACGCGTCATTATTAAATATAAAGAACGAGTTGATCCACGTAAAGTCACGAAACACGATATGAGAAGCTCGTCGAAGACGCAAAGTTCGAACGAAGCGCTCTACGATTAACAATAAACCTACCAACGTTTCATCTATATCTATTGTAAGGTGTAGACTTTTTCGTTCTTAACCCATTTAGTGCCAAACGACGAAATAGTGGCATTTGGACGACGAGAGAGAAGAGAGTGAAGGACCATTTACTTATACTTGCACTTTACTGCACTTTACTTCACTTCACTTCATGCAACGCGACGCGAGACGAAAAATATGACGGAATTATGAGTATTAATCTACCGATATTCACGTGTTGACAATCGATTACAAACTAACACTACGTAAAGTCAATGTAAATCACTTAGGTCGACCAAAAATAGTTTTTCATTTAAAAGCACGACGAACGATGTAAACAATTTTTTGAATTACGTTTGGCTTAGGCACTATCAAAATGACAACAATAACAATTCGGCGAACTACGACGCTCCCTTTTTTTTATTATTTCGGATCGACCTACTTGTCTTACATTGATTCTGTGCAATGTCAGTTCGTAACCGATCGTCGACGCGTGAACATCGGTAGCGTAATACTCGTAATTTCGACGCGTGTTTTGTGTCGTATCGCGTCGCGTAGTGCAGTGAAGTGAAGCGAAGTGAAGCGAAGTAAAAGTGCGATTATGGACGCAACTTCGAGGCGCTGGAACATCGAAGATCTGCAATCCGAGGACCTGATGGCCGGATGTCGCCTCTCCTACCTCTTCGATACATCGGGTGAGTGCACACGAATTAATTTATAATTTATTAAGCGATTAGTAATATAATTTTGTATGGTGCATTTTAAAAGAAAGCTCGATGTATTGGGCGATGTCACGATTTACTCGTTGATATCGTGTTCCCTATTTTTTGTCGTACTTATTGTATACGACACCTAGTCAAAACATCGAAGTACCGATCGAGAAGTGTATCGAAGGCGTTCGGCCTATGTGCGCGTGCTAGTGCCGAATCTTTGTTGTATCGTTAAATTGGTTTCCAAAAGTAGCTTTGTTCAAAATTTTTTTCTCTATTTGATACAGTTTGCGAGTAATCTCACTACATTGAAAAATATGCCACTTTGTCTGTGTTTCGTTAAAGAATGCAGAATTTTTGTTTTCAAGGGATTTTAAAACTGTTTCAATTTCTGTTGCAAACGTTACATTTGTTATTCGTTATTCGTCATCTGTTATTTTCACTGCTGCCGCGAGGATCGCAAGCATCTTTTACATATTTACATATTATATATGTTAGGCGAGAAGATGAATATAAACAAGAAATTACTAATCTATCTCATAGAAACTAATTTTGCGTCTGGCACTAAAAGGGTTAAGACAGTCTAAACCATGTAGAAAGCACATCATAATAGATTACGAACAATATGTATCCGAAATATTGTATATTTTTATCGCGACTAGTCCAAAGATCTGCCTCTGAACAATGATATTTTTGACGGTTGAACGCGGCCAAGAGTTTATTTGGTATCGTATTAAATAAAAAATGAAATGATTTTCACTGACGACACGAATCCATTTTCTTTTTTCACACACATTGTAAGAATGTAAAGAAAAGGTAATCAAGGACTAAAAATTTCGTTTGTCCGGTCGTTGGTAGGTTCGGTGTTAAAAATACGAAGAGACATCGTACCACGTCGTCAGGTAAACCTGCCATTTTGGATTCTCTCGTCGAGCTCGGCGTTTCTAGTTCGCAAGATATCCATCTCTGACTCCTTCTGCGCTAATTCCACCCTCATCGATTCGAGAATATCCTCGTAATTCCTCTTTATCGCGTTCTTCTTCGAATCACTCTCCCGCATCATCTCGAGTGTCGCTTTAACGTCAACCTCTATGGCCGCCGTCAATCCGTTCATCACGGCCCATTGAGTTTCCTCGTAAATATCGTCTCTCGCACGCTCCCTGTCGGAAGGATCGTCAGTGGTCTCGCCACGTCGTCGTTCCGCACCGCCACTGGCCAAGGAGGAATCTCATGGCGTACCTCGCAGCCGCCGTGGTCGAAGGCAGCTCGATCTCTCGAAAAGCGCCCTCGATCGCGTTCATGATCCGCAGAACGGCTTGACTCGCGACTCTGCAACTTTCGCAACTGTTCAGGCAGCTTTCGGCCGTCTGAGTGCATCGAGAGGTCGATCGTACCGAACGTTTTTCTCGATTGGAGTCCTTCATTGCTTGTCGTTGCTTCAAATATAGAAATTAGTTCTGCAAGGTCTCCTTCGTTCTGATTGACAATTCTCTCATCGTCGAACGACGAAGGAGGTCGTTTCGACTTGTTTTGGTAAAATATACGTTAGAAGTCCATCTTCGACGCAAAATATGACGAAAAAAAATATATCTTTAGTCAGCAAAAAATTATCGAAAGTTTGCAGGCACGCGTAGAGCGACATTAATTTTGCCACTATTATTTCGTTATTCGACGATGATAGAGCCATGAAAGAAGTCGTTTCGACTCGTTTTGGTAAAATAGATGTTAAGAATGGCCCATCTTTCGTGCAAAAAAAAAAACGTGATTTATAGATATCTTTAGTCAGCAAAGAATTATTATAAGTTTGCAGTCGTCGTTCGACGATGGAAAAGGAACGAAAATTTCGGCGAAAAATTCTGTGTAGGAATATGTTTAATCAGGAAGAAATTATTGAAAGTTTGCAGGCATACGTAAAGCGCCAGAAACGTTCGTATATCATTGCAACGATCAGATTGTATCAGTGATCGATGCTTGACACATAACCGTTGGCATGGCCGTATGTATGAAAACACGATAAGCGACTGTGCGGATATAAAGCCTTCTCGTCGCCAAATAATGAAATTCGTTAGTCGTTATTATATTGTGAGAAATTTTCCTCGCCTGTGATGAATGCCTTTGTGCATATTGTTGAGCAAGGGGAGAACCTTGCTTATCTTTTAATTCATGGAAAAAGGAATTTAAAACGAAGCTATAAAATTTGAAAGGTGGAAGAATATTGTCTGTTCTCGTTTTTTCGTTTAATCGCGAGAAATACCGCTTCTCTCGCTCGTAAAAAACTCGTTGTTGTTAGACGAATTTTATTTCATTTTAACGATAAAAATCGTTTTATTCGTATTTACTCCACGTGAGAATATCATTCTAATAATTCACGAAACGATAGCGGTTTTATTTCCTACACATGAAAAGGAATTCTCTATCAGATGAGTATTTTCACCACAATCGTAATTACGTCGAATTCTTTGGCTGTACGTAAGAAATTCTAAAGTTCAAAACGCTCGTTTTACCGGATATATTCCTTATAGTATTAACTGTCCAATTGAATAAATTTTTGTTTCAATTTTATTAATAGGAAAAAAGTTGCGATTGAATCCGTTTGTACCGGTGGCTCGCCCTCTTGCGAATGCGTTAAATCGATTTCTTTTTCACCTTAGTACGTGGGTGATTATTCCTTTCAAACTTGAATACGGATGATCTTTATCGAGACTGTTCCTTTCGACTTGATCATTTCCCAAGAGTTTTCTACGCTTTTATCGCTCCTAACTTTGTGCCTGGTTAAACACAAAATGAGCGCGGACAAAAAAGGAAGGATATTTGCGATTAAGATGTAGGAAACAAGACCTTCCACTCGATTCTTATTCGCGGTTATTTTTTAAATGCATCTTATTATAATTGCCTCGCATATTCGAGTAGTCGCGACGTTATATCGCGTTTATTGTTCGACGCGTAATTAACCACGAAAAAAAATTACATTGCACGTTTTTATCGTGTTTTTAAGCGCACGGATTTAGTTAACTTCAAAATGCAGATTTTATCGTACGTGGCTCGATGGAAAATTATTTCTGACAAGAAAAGCATAAGTGGCTTACAGAACCATATCGTTTCGTTCTCGCTCCTGCAGATATTAAAAGCTGGAAAGGAAGCAGGGGATATTGAAGAGATCGATAGCAACCTATGAAACAGCGAATGCCCTATATATCGCTTAATAATGACTCAAAAGTATCGCGCCCCTTTCAAACTGTTATAATCGATATTTCGAACGGTGATGAAAGTGATATTAGAAAACTTTCAATAATTTCCGTGGCTTAGACGAGTTCTGTATTGGCAGCGCGAAACGAACGAAGAAATTTGACAAAAATTCACTGTAAATGTGGATAAGGACGCAATATATCGATCGTGCCTTATCAAATTGCAATTTTAATCGAATTAAATCGCGAATAGCGCCAAAAAAGCGTAGACTTACCAAGTTTTCCGTTAAGGACTCGGATATAGTCTTCAGTCGATCCCAAAAGAGATGAACTATATTTGCGACCGACATGTAACTCTGGCTTTGTTCGTCCTTCGGGACATTTTCCACAAAAGGATGTTTGTTCGCGAATTCCACAATGAGACGCAGAATAAAGTGAACCCTAAAGAATATTAATTTACAAACGCGATGGAAGAATACTACTCGATTTACCCTAAATATATTCACAATAGAAGAAATCACGAAACAATAAGAATCTCGTCAAATCCATATTAAGAACGTCTGTCGTAGAGGTCCGTTCAGAAGAGTGAAGCGAAAACATCCCATAGACCCTTTAGGAGTCAATCCCCAGCAAATCCACACGTACGAATTATCGTAGATTTAATTTGACTCATTTCCTTTTTAGTTATCTCCAATGGTAATATAATATCGAAATCCGCGCGATGTTACATTAAACCGTTGGCGTATTATTTAGCTCGGCAGAGTTCAAGCTAAACTAGTAGGAGATGTTTGCTGAACGAGCCAAGTAAAGCACTCGCACGTATAGTCTGAATTTGACGTTCTTGATATTCGGTTGAATTCAAAATTGTGACCACGAGTTGGACTCGTGAAATTTGTCTTTGGTCTTTGGATTAGCGAATGCAAAAGTGTAAATACTTGTATATAATACTTAGAGACGCGATAAAGTGTATCGAAAAAAATAAATAAATGAAAAGAAGAGAAATCCCTTTCGATTCTCGCGGTACACGACACGATGCATTAACGCTTCATTGAAAAGTTAAAGAGACGAAATAAGTGAAGCTACTGTACATCGTAATATTGCATAATGTAAACGATACGCTGAAAGTTTTTCTCTCGCGTACGTACGAGTGCGTATGTATATAAGTATGCACATATCGCTCGGCTCAGTTTGCTTAAATATGAAAATGTATAACGTCAGCCGTTGAGGTTGTCTGCAAAGTTGCTTTGATAATACCTATGTCCTCTGCGCCAACTTTTTAATATATACAGTTTGGCATGGTCTGGTGCGGGATAAGCGACGAAATAAGGCGGCATAGGCAGGTCGCAGACTTTCTATCGGGTATCGACTATCGAATATCGGAGAATATAATCCGTATATGTAACGAATATACCTTCGGAAAAATTACATCGACATAATAGATAAACGTACCGTCCTTTATCTCATTGTCGTAATTTTTTTGAAAGTGGTTGTTTTTTATTGCGTTAATATTATACCGAGAAAGGACGAAGTGGACGTATTCGACATTCTCCTTCTGTAACGGCTACGCTTGAGTACTTTTTTTACAGCTTTGCTTGATATTTTTTAATTTGCAGAAAAAAGGACGCGGTTCGAACTACCAATCAGATAGACGATATAAATAGAGTATTTCTTAATTTCTTAATTTACAGAAAAGGATCGTTTCGATTAGATACGAAAAAAAGACTCTTTCGACGAACACGAGATCGTAGTGGAAACACATCGAATGGAATACACGCAGAGCGCTCTCTATTTCGTGTAAATGGACGCTGCGATCGTCGTTACCGCTGTCAACGTGATCCTCGTCGTCAGGCTGTGCGATAAAACTGAGAAAATTCGCGTGCGAGCCGACCCGAAGCAAAGAAGAAGAGGAATAAAATACTAAGCGACCTGTCGTAAGCCAGTTCCAAGAGAAGAACGTAGAATTCCCCGGCGGATCCCTCGTGCTGTTCCACAATTTCCATAGCATTTATGTCTTTTGCGGTTTTCGTGGGAAATTTCCATGACAGATGCTCCGCACCGCCGAGCCAGGAATATATCTCGTTTCCAACGCGCACCAGCTCACCGATATCCGTTATGATTGACGCTATTAACCGCCGATTTAATTTCGCCATAACGAAGTGCAAGGTCTACCCTCGAAGGTTAGGACGTTAATGTCGCTCCATCGAACGCGACGTGCAAATGTTTTTCTTATTTGGACGAATGGTCGCGGCTCGGTTATCCACGAAGCAAATAATTCGATTCGTACGTCTCTCGAACTAAGGATTCGGTTCGCTAATTGTTTTAAACCTGTATTTGTTCTGGCGACGTTATATTTCGACGTTATTTAGTTCTTATCGTGTTACCACTTTTCGTTCGCGTCTCTGGACGCACAAATAGATTTAACAAGTTTAACATTTCCTCTGGTTAATGATTTCAATCTTTCGGCGTTCTTTGCTACGTACAAGCTATTTTCACTCGCGCAGTCGTGACAAAGATAAATGTACATAATAATAAATGTATCTTTACTAGATCTTCCAGGCAGAAAATAAGGCGTAACAACCTTCTCTGTTCGAGGCACGAGATTTTTTAGACAATAAAAAATGTTGCATCGAAATTTCGTTCTTATAAAATTTCATAAATTAGATTTGTTTTAATTAATAGAGAAATTAAATTACATAAAGTTGATTAAAAAAATAGAAAGTTATAAATTATAAAAAATTCAAAATATCCTATCATGCATATTCAGGTATCAAAAAGTTGGGACGTTTTTAGCTCTGTCACGCTTCAAAGAGTTAAAACAAAGAAAAGTATTGATTAAATTAAAGATTTCTACAATATTTCATTTCCACGACCTTGAAGCGTCGGAGAGCCTATTATCATCGACAACGATTAACGACATCGTATACTGAAGTTTGGACCGACGTAGACAGGTCGAATGGTTCAGACACGTGCCTAGCGCGTACCTCGCATTCCTTGGATGAAATCGCACGTTCCAGACCGTAACGGTACTTTATCGTTAGGATAGGTAGAATTACGATACAAATGCGAGGTGGAGGCGATTCGATCGCTTCGAGAACGACGAAGAACACGCGTATGCGTCGCATGAAATTCAGACTCGGAGTTTGCGAACCTTCGATGTCGTTATCGACGTCGAACGAAGCTCGTGTCAGTGACAAAGCGCGCATTTTATTCGCGTCGTGCGAATGGATGTTCGTTCGACGACAAGCAGACGAGCTGCCCTCGATCGACGAGGCTTTCTTCGAGTAGACGACTAATCGCGTCTCTGTTCCGTCCACAAACGAGTTCCGTGCGCGTTTTAGCACGTTGGCATCGGTGTCAAGTTATACATTATGTGTCCTCGTGTTTCTCGACCTTACCGAGTTGGGCGACCCCTTTTAAGGCTTTCGAGGGACTTTAAGCACTCAGTCGGTCGGTTTGCTCGTCCCCGATAAATTCTTTATCTTCCGACGAGATACGAACGCGTGGTAGGAGCAATTCGAAACGCGGAGAAACGCGTACTCGTTATTTTGCGATTTTCATTTTTAACGAGTGCGAAAAAAAACGGGAAAACGCAGCTACGCGAAAATATACGTGTCCATTTACTAAGCATTTATTATTTCTCTTTTTCTTTTTTTTTT
>JAITYT010001776.1:421199-432069 GCA_025433975.1 Liostenogaster flavolineata
ATACGTTGTGTCTACAACATAAATCCAAGTTCTGGTATAATAATGAAATTCCCAAAAGCCATCGTGATTAGCAGGGCGCGCAGCTGCGTGGAATGAGTCTTCGATCTAGAAAATCTGTAAAACGATTTTATTGGCTTGGCGAAGAAGTAATTTCGACTTTGATAAATAAAAAGCGCCATGTTTTTTTCGAAAGACTTCTGTCAGTGTTACGATGGCAGATCGTCAGTGAAAGATGGCAAAAGGTTGAAAAAGAAGAAAATAGAAAATACGCGATCGATCAAAGTTCGTTCTTTGTATAAAAAATTGAATTTTACTTCGTACTAAAAAATCGGAATCTCTCTCTTGCCAACTCGAATATAAAGAAGCATTACGCGTTATTTGATCAAAGCGATCGTACCGCGCGTATAATTGTGTCAAAAAAGTGTGGAATCAGTTACTGCGAATTGCACGGGGGAAATGAAATTCAAATGGAGGAATTTTATCAAAGAGAAACCACGTAATAAATTTGAGATCGCGTCGACGTCAAAGGGATTTTGCTTGGCAGGACGAAGCTCCTCGCCTCCGTGAAGATGTAGTAGTAGTAATAGTAATAGTGATCGGCAAATATGAGAAAGCAATTTGACTCGAACCACATGAAAAGATATTTCGTCGGTTAGAAATTAAGGAAGTTCGAAAAATCTTCACCAATGATCCAATCAATTTCAATTTCGAACTTATCAAAATATTCGCCGCTCTCGAAACGTTTCGAAACGAATTACGCGTTTCTCCAGTTCGTTATCGCTGGAAAATGGTGTACGAAATTTAACTGGTGTATCTATCTTTCCTCGTTGAAACGAATGACGACGTAATAAAGTCGAGATGTCCTACGGACGTATTTCTCTTGACCAAAAGTACCGTTCGTGTCGGCTCCGCCGCAAACTAGTCATGGCTGCGTGTCGATTGTGCCTGAAATATTAAAAAGTGCATCAAGAAGTCGATGGGAAGAGAGGTTGCAGGATAAGAAAAAAATAATGCGGACTGACGCTTTATGTTTCTCCGTATCTTTTTTATGAAACAATAGTATACAGATATCTATAGTAAATTCCGTCTTTATAATTCGTGTTTACGTTATTTACAGAAATATATCGATCGGTGAGCTCGTACCCTTCTTCTAATTTGGTCTCACGTCTTATCGGAGCCGTTAACGACTCTCGTTACACTACGATGTATAAGAAATACAGACTTCGTCAAACGTATCCTCCTTTCGCGTTACGCATTCTTCACGATTCGATACTCCATTATTTCTGTTTACAGCATTTGCTTGCATGTAAAAACTTTATAGACCAACGTTTTGCCCTTTTTGCGCTTTTTTAAAGGAGGCTCTGATCGAATGGATAAATGCTAAGGGAACCAGGAAATAAACCATTATTTCGTAATATAAGATTCGACTTTATTAAAAAGAAGAACTGTTATTTAAAATGAACAAATATAATTACCATCATTTTTTATCGTCTCTTCGTATGTATTACAAAAATGTTTCTTTCACCACGTATCGATGCGGACTAACTCAAACTAGACCCTTTGAAAATGGCGGAAATCCTGGTCCCTTTGATATAATGTTTGAAGGATGTCGTTCTGTATAGATTCGTGCTACGCATTTTTCGCAATCCGGTATTCCATTATTTCTATTTAAACGAAATGCTTGTACGTTAAAATTACAACGACCAACATTTTGCCGTTTTGCGTCCTTTTAAAAAAGATTCTGATTCGTGTTACTCGATTATTCAAATAATTCGATCGATCGATTATTTGAAATTTCTATTTTACGTCTCGTCATGAACCTCGTCGTGAAAAAACGAAGAAAAGGAAAAGACATCAGAAAAAATCAAAGGGAACGGTAAAATCGTGATATCTTTTAATTAAAATTGCCAGGTCGAAAATGAAATTTCGATTTTCTTTAAAAAAGAAAAAAACTCTTTGCGCGTACTCTTCGAAGTTCACGTCAATCTTCTTTGCGCGTCCACTGAAGTACGTTAACAAGCCTATGAGTGAGCGAGAGGTTTGTTTCCGCGCTTCGCTGGACGCGTTTGACTTTGCATTCTAGCATGGCAATTTTATTGGAACGAAGCTATGATGGTGTATAGTATATTAAACGTAAATGTACTGGTGACATCGTTAAACTTCTTCGCTAATAAAATGCTAATATCGTACGACTGACGACGTCAAACTTCTCTTTAGAGGAATTAAAAAATTCGTTGTAAAGTTCAGTCGCCCGTCTATGAAAATCTTATTAAAGCGTCTAGGCAAAGACTCGTGTATGATTTAACATTTATGACAAGGAAAAATGTTAAAATAAAGCAGTAAAACCCTTTAATGATTTTTAATAACGTTCAAATACTTGAAAAAAAAAGTTAAAAAATGCGATCGTAGCATCGCAAGAACGATTAATTCTATCAAGATCGTAACGAAGCGATTTGAAGCTAAACAAAATCGTTTACACCGCAAGATCAATCATTCATCTCGTTTTATTAAATAAAGTCGTATTTGAATATATCTTTTTACACTCCATCCAACATGGCGACCGTATTGTTCACGCTGGGAAGTCACTGACAGAGCGAAGACTTATGGTGTATTAAAATGCAGAACAATGGAAGTCCAAGAACAGGGCTTCGAAGTAAGCAATCCTTCCTTTAAATTTCGAGACCTAGATCCTGCCAGTCAAACTTCATTTATCTTCCTTCGGAGAAAAACCTGAATGATGTCTAGCTAGGAATAGTCTTCGGGCATTTGAAAATATTCGGCATTCTCGAGAGATGCACGTGGTATTTTCATCGTTCGGACGTTCTGTTAAATTCCTAGAATTATTTTATTTTAACGAAGAAAAATTATTGCGGACGTTGACAATCGAGAATCGTCTCAACGAATGGTCCTTCGTTAATCGACGCAAGGAACGTCTGACAAATTTCTCACGCTTGTTGCTAGATTATACATACGTGGTTGATCCTGTTGCGAAGAATTCGCAGGTCGAAACGCACGTAAATCGAATTAGTGGAAATCGAGTCTTGCTCGCGCTCACGTCGCGATATTTCGTTGGTCGTGCTATCAGTGGGTTGTAGGAAAGCGCCAACGATCGCGAGGAAGACGCAACGTTTTACATCGCGGAAAATTTCGTTCGCTTAGACGCGTAACGAGTTTCCATTATGTTCGTATCCAAGGGAAGCTTCGGCTCAGACGAACGTGTATAGGACATGCATACGAGCGTGTGTACGCGTGTGTGATCCTCTCCACTTAAGACCGTATTTACATTGGTTCTGCGTGATCGTGAACGGTGGAAATAGATGTTCATGCGAGGGAGATTTGTAAGGAAAATAGAATAAATCGCGCTTTAACCCATTGGCTTAAAGAGACGGTGGTTTCATGCGATGCTATCTTTTGCCTCTTTTCTTCTGATAAATTAAGGACATAAAAATCCGAGGCCAAATCAAATCAAAAGGAAAATTTTAATGATATAAATCGAGAGTAAGAAGATCTTTTAAAAAGCACTAATCCATTGGTTCAAAGAGACGGCGATCTTTCGACTCTTCTAATTAATTAAAGACATAGAAATATCTGGTAAAATCTCTTCTTTAAGATAAAAAATTTTAGCTTTTCAAAAGTTAAATTTTGGTAAAATGGCAAATGTCTTCTACGAGACGAAAAATATTTTTCGAAAGCGATGTGATCGTTCAAGGATTACGTATTCGATTACAATAATAGATATTGTAGCAATTGTTCGAACGATTTAACTCTCACGCGTTGTTTTCGAGTTCGTTTTAAACGATTCGAGCCGCTAAGTACGTTCTTACGTGAAGCACGTGTACATATATGTGTAAATGCCCTGCTACGAAGCATGCGAATTGACAATCGTATATCGTTTTAATCCCGCGCGTAAATACGATTAGGATATTTGCCTCGTCGTTTTGGATGCAACAATCGATCGTTTGTTCGTCGTAGATATCAATCGGCTTTTAATCCATTAGTTGCCACGATTGCTGCTAAGAGAACCTTAACTTTTTATGGACTGTTCTCTCCCTTTCGTAATTTTTACTATAGGAAAAGAAAACACGTAATGGACTTTTCGTTGGATAATGGTGAATTTAAAAAACTTGTATTCCATCGTTTCTGACGGTGATCATAGATTCGCACTGCTCCACGTACCGAGAGTATTTTTAATTCAGTCTCGTCAGTACTATTATTTTATGGCCGGGCATATAATCGTGGTTTTAATATCGTTATTAAATCGTCTGCACACATTAATTCGTAATCGTGATTTTTATTCTTGACTTAATTAGTTACATTCGTACGAAACTTGATAATTAATATTGCGCGATCTTTTTTCTAATTTTCTTTAAAGACGCATACGTTCTCTTAATTTTTTTTATGAACCTTTTTTGTCTCATCGATAATCCTTTTATTCGCAAGACAAATTTCGATTAAACTCGATCGATTACACTTTTATATCGAAAGTAATTTGTAACGTATCTTCGTCGCAAATTAATTTTTCTCGATATTGCTGCGTCTTTATTTTCATCCTCCGAAGATTAAATTAAATTTTTATCGTCATACGAAGTATCACCGCCTTGTTAATGCTATACCGTTTTAACGTCGTACCTTCTAATATATTTTGCTTCATCTGTTCGTTTGTATATAACGCCAGAAGTTCCCCGCAGAATTTTAATTAAGTTTTAGGTGGGTTTATCAAGTAAGTTAGTGGTTGCAACATTTTCACGTTTAATACGATATATAACGAAGTGCTTCCACTTTTTAAATTATTTTTCTCTCGATTCGGATTTCGCTAATTTTGTTTATCGTTATTTATCTCGTTATTATGAGAATTACACAACGTCTCTTGTTTAACATATTTATAATTTTGCTTTAAAGGAAGGCGGCTTCAAAGTATTCTCGTTCTCGTTTCATTTCAATTTGCATTTCACTTTTAAGATGACATCTATGTGACACGTTTTATAAATTATGCACATCACGATCTTACGCGTTCCATTTTCTTCCTGTACAGTTATTCGCGAAATATATCTCAAAGAGTCACCAATATTATGTGTTCGCTCGCTCAGGTGCAAATTGTTAAAAAAAAAGGAAATAAATTTATGCACCAGCGATCACCTTCGCGTACTTATCATACGTGTGTGCGTGTACATAAATGTATACAGAATCTGTTGCAGGGCTAGTAAGCTTTCTTACATTCTTTCGCGTTATTTCTGGCAGAGTCCAAGATAACTTGACATGTAATCAAGAAATTTAGATGTGTTAGGCGTCCTCTAGAAAAAAGTTCGAAAATTTTATACTCGCGTAAAGATGATCAGTCAAAGTTGCGTCTGTCGGAAAATAATTGTGCAAAGTCGTGTCTTGCTGGATTTAAGTGAATTTCATAGATTTTAGAATTGACGATCAACGAAGAATATTTTAACGTAACGCAATCACGTCGAAGTATAAAAATATTATAAAAAAAACCTATTAAAAAAAAGGAAACCTTTAAACGCGTCAGTTTAACTTCAACTGCTTTTGTTTTTAATTCTCAGAGTCCAAGACGCGCGTTTATTGCCCATTGTCAAAATGAACGTACATACGAACGTATTAATTCATCCGCAACGTTTTACTCTACTTCGGTTTTGTAGAGTTCATCGAACTTGTGCTTGACGAATTCTTCTGTCAGATAATAATTTTCCATGTCGACGAACGAGCTATTATTCAAACTTTCTTTCAAAATGAGACGAAACTTTCGTAGTATTGATCTTTCCTATTATTTTTGCCAAACAAAATTACAAGTTTTCTCGTACTCTGTTCGGCAACTTGTATTTTACTTCGAGCAAACTTTGGTTTACTAATGCAACGGACTTTAACGATACTTACACGCATACACGAAATTATTCGCGATTAACATTAAAACTACCTCACCAGTCAAGATGATTAGTTTTACAATTGTATTTTAAAATTCCTATATCGTGTTACATTTTTTCTTGCAATGATACACTAACTTTTGCAGCGTTAACTAGAGACACAATATAATGAATTTTATTTTATTTTGTTACTTATTCGAATCAAAATTAAAATTTTTTATCACGGTTACTTATACCAATACCAGTCAACATGATTGGTACTTGTCGAAGTGTAAAATCCAACAATCTGTTTACCGAACCCGAATTAACCAGTTTTCTCGTTTTATACAATTTCTTACCCTTGTTATCGTATCTAGGAAAATAATTCGACCTCGAAGATAATTTATTTTTTTTTGCGAATCTTTTTTTTCCAACGAATCGTTCACGAAGGGCGTACTTGAACGAGAAATATTCTCGATGCTCGTCTCGACAGGATTTTTCACGAAGGCAAGCTTCGAGATTTTCTAGGAGCATCGCCTGGAATCACCTATAATCCGGAATTATAGCACCTAGAAAAATCTTCAGATAACGCGAATCGACACGGTTTATCCCCGTCGTCGTTGAGGGTTTAACGCACTGATGCAGCCTAAGACGTATTCCAATTTCACCTTTCAATGCTCGGACTAGCCGTCTTTCAGGGATTACAACTCAATCCAAGAAATTGCGATTAAGTTGGGTAGAAGGACGATATTGATCGTCATTTTCGCGCTATCGGTACGCAAATGACTGAATTTTAGAACTCGATAACTCGATATGCACTGACACCACTCGTCGTTGTCCAATTCTTACTAGAGGAGCCAGAAATGAAACCATTATTTTGTAATGCGGTGTTCGAGTTTATTAAAAAAAGGAAGTAATTATTCAAAATTACAAAGTATAATTTCTATCTCGCAAAAATGCTTCTTCTACGCGTATGTATACGCTCGAACTCAAACTAGACCGTCTGAAAATAATAGCGGAAATTCTGGTTCCCCTAATTTTATTAATCGTTTCGAAGTTACACTGGAAAATTGTTTACAATAAAAAAGACACCAAGCGGGATTTTTAATTCGATAGTTTCGAATCGTTTCAACACGAGTCGCGGAAATTTGATTCGATTGGAATTAAGAATGGGGCACGAGATCGTGGAAGAAAAACGTGCGACGCAGTGATACGTTCGAGCGAAGTTCGTCCGTACTTTCAATTCTTTTCCCTTAAAACGTTACGATAAGCGCGCTTTGAACGTTCTCAACGGAATCGTCGAAGGTAATATTCGTGAATATCGACGACGAAATCTCGTGTCGCGCTTGGGATCGCCCTTCGTGCTCCTCCCAGGGATCCTCGTTGTCTATCGAACCGTAAGACAATTAAAAGTGACAACATATCGAAAGATCGCCTAATTCGCTATCGAGACCACGCTACAACGAACTAGAATTTAAACATTAAAGGCTACGAGAAATTCCTGTATCCTTGTCCATTTTTCTCGCCATATTATTAAGGGCTGGCTCGTCTTGTTTGTCGCGAATTATCGCGCGTCCATAGAAAAAGAAGACCCAGCCTGGAAAGTTTCCAGGCGCGAGCTCCATGGCGAATCCATTTAAGTGAAACGAGAATTCGCAAAGAGATTCGATTTTCTTGTAATCGGATAAGATAAAAATTCGCGACCGGTCGCGACCGATCGAGACGATAAATGTTACGCGTCGTCGTCTCTCTATACACCGAAACGGAACGAACTTTGCTTTTATCGCGTTTAAACGACCGTCTCGATTAAATTTCGACTTAACCTCGTTCGTACCGTCGGAATCGCTTCCGTCGCCATCGATCCTATCGTCGATTTTCGAGAAATAAGAAGCGTTCTTCCCTTTTCCTTTTATTTATTATCTTTTTTCTTTTTTTTTTCTTCCCTTTTCTCCCTTTTTCCGTATCAACACTCGATAGATTAAAAATACACTTTTCCCGAAGCATATGTACACGAAGATCGTCCAACGTATATGTAGAATTTCTCTTAACTTAACAACGATATTTTTAAAGCGTCGATGGATCCTCGATGGTACCTAATAACATGGCGATCCGGAGTAAACCACGTCGACGAAATTTCGGATACCCGAACGTCGATTTCGTTCGAAGATTATGCGATGCTTGCCTACGTACGTTGTACCCTGACTTCACGAAGGTTTCTCACGCGATTACGAGACCTTCTACGTCGCCCCGTACGTTCTAAGTGCGTGTCAACGCCCTCGTTAAAACACGCGCCTGTCCGCGCGCGCACGACTTACCACCATTTTTTTTCTCCCTTCTTCACTCCCTCGATCCCTCGTTTCGAGTTGGAGCATAATTCTTCGACCGCGTAAATTAATTAACGAACGTACGTAGCGACCTGCTCCGCGACTTGTTCACGCGACTTGAAGTTACGCCGTGGCGCGATCGGAGTCGTAAGAAACAATAAAGAACGATCGACTTCCCGATGTTGGTCTCTGCTGGCATCTGGTCCTTCCGGTTGGAATTACCATCTTCGATTCACGGTTTTCAGGAGGTTTGTATTAAGTCGTTGTCGTCCTCGAATTTCCACATTTTTCTACATTTTCTGCCACACATTACCGACATATGGTTGATTTTGTCCTCCGAATTATCGTGGTGCGATTGATATCGCAAGGAAGAATAAAGAACGATAGACTTCCTGATGCTAGTCGTTGCTAAAATCTAATCCTTTTAGTTGAAATTTCCAACTCCGATTCACGATTATCAAAAAGTTTCCATTAAGTCGTTGTCATCCTCGAATTTCCACATTCTTCCAGACTTTCTGCCACAAGTTACCGACGTATGGTCGACCTTGTTCCTCGATGTTTTGAAACTGGACACGCGTGATGGCAAAAACTCTGCTCGAAATTCCAGTCGCCATTACGGCATCGTATCGTTCGTCTTTGGTATCAGCGATCGATTCCGCGCGTGTTTCCGAAACTCTCGTCAACTTCTCGCGAGACTCCTGGAATTTCGAAGAAACTTGGGATTCTTCGTGGTTCGTCTTCCAATCGTTACAACGCCGCTTGATGTTGCGTTGCGGACGTCAAGAGTATCGCTTGACGATATCATGGCGAAATCGAGACCTTTGGTTCCCTTGATTGGAAGATCTTGCGTTGCTCGTGAAACACACCCTTTGCGTGGCGTCGGTTCATGGGGAGGCCGATAAATTACGACGACGAACGTACGAATGTTAGCACCACGAAGTCCACTGCCATTCGTCATTGTCGTCGTCGTGGTCGTCGTTGTGGTCGTCGTTGTGGTCGTCGCCAGGCCGACAGAAGCGGCAATCTCGCGTCTCGAGACGCGAGGACAGCGGTCCCTTTAGAATTCGAAATCCCATTCGGTCAAGTTTTAGGATTCCGACTTGTTTCGAAGCTGGTCTTGGCAAGAAAACATCGAGTGGACTGTCTCGTACCGAGCGAAGATTAGCGTGGACTCGACGTTGGTGGTCATCATTAGACCGTCAAGAGTAGCGAACTTGCAAATCCAAATTGCTCGGCTTTCGCAACTTCTATTCGTAGTCGATGATCATTATGGACACAATGACGATGGTCGAGACGATGAAGCCGACAGGAGTGAAAATCCTGCGTCTAGAGACGTGGGGTTTGGAACTCCTTTTTGAAATCCTTTTTGGAATCTCATTCACTCGAGTTTTAGGATTCCGACCTGTTTCGAAGCTGGTCTTGGCAAGAAGGTACGAAGTTTTATTGGGCGAAGGTCGAATTCGACACGATGCTGATGGTCGTTGTTAGACTGACAGAAACTGGTCTCGGCAAGGAAGTATCGAGTTATATCGAGTGAAGGTCAGCGCTAACGCGATGTTGGTATTGGTCGTTAAACCGACAGTAGTGACGAATTCGTGAATCCAAATCGACTGACTTTTGCAATTCCGATTTATAGTCGAAGATCATCGTGGACGCGATCACGACGGTCTAATCGCTAGCCAATCGTCGTCATAGCCGTAAAGAGAGCGGGAAATTCGCGTCTGGGGTCACTAGACCTCCAACCCCACTTAAACGTCCCAACAATTCCGACTCGTTTTGAAGCCTTTCTTCGCGTCCTAACGGTAATCATCGATCGCCAAACCAAGAAGAACGACAAACTCGCGAATCCCAATTGTCCAATTACTAAAATTCCAACTCGAACTCGACTAAACTGATCTCCCACTCGAAAATCTTCGCGGGTGGGCACGACGATGACGGTCCTAACGGTGATCGTAACGGTGTCGATGCTGGTAGTGGTCGTCGCCGTAAATCAAGAGGATCCAAGAGGAGGTAGGCCCGATCGAAGGGAGATTAGTGGTGGGTGGCGGAGCACCGACGGCTAGCTGGTGCGACACGTTTAACGTTCCCTCGAAAGAGGCAGGATGCCATTAACTGCCGCTCCTATCGAAGGTACGCGCCGGCATTAGAGCGAGGATAAGTGCCAGGATGACGTCGCCGAGGGAACGGGCACGGTCGGTCGCGTGCCAATGCCCAGCCGACTTGCTGGGTGGATTTCTCGCTTGGTCGTTCATCACGTCGCTCGATATCGCGGCGCTGTTCGGTTCCGCCGAGGGGCAGCTTATCGGCGCGATCATGGTGTCGTTGTTGTTGTTGTTGTTGTTGTTAGAGGAGGCGGCGGCGGCTGATTCGCGCGCGCAACGGCCCGCGTGCTGGCCCAAGCAGGCGGCGTAGGAGATCGCGTGCGGTATGTAGCTCTGATCGACGCTGCCGGAGAAGAGAACGCTCGAGAGCGGGCCGATAGCGAAAACGGGCACGTCCTCGCCTCCGTGGGTCGCCCAGGCCCGTGGTACGCCTGCCGTCTGAAAGCAGAAAGAGACAAGGAGAGATGAGTGGAGGAAGAATTTGTCTTTCCTGGTTGAACTACGAGGAAGTCGATGTTGAAGATAAAGTCTAGAATCGTTGGGAGAAGGATGATAAGCAAGATGATTTTAGGTGGAGAAGAGAGAGAGAGAGAGA
>JAITYT010001776.1:442767-457560 GCA_025433975.1 Liostenogaster flavolineata
CGGCTTCGAAAGGCGAAATTATATGCGTCGAAGCTGTTCTTCTTCTGGTGGTCCACAACGACTGCGCGATATCGAACGATTTTCTATTTATTCGCGCGAGGATCGCCGCTTCTCGGTGTTCTGGAGGAAGCGCGCGAGTTAATTGCCGATTTTTTCCCAGCCCCGGGAGGAGAAGTTTGATATTTCTCGCGCGCTAATCGCGACTGCTCGATGCCTTCCTTTTGTACGAGGCGAAATTGCCACTAAAGACCGATCCTGGAAAAATACGGCGCAGAGAATGGAGCAATGTATCGGGTACTCGAGAAAGCGTAGACCCTTTTGCCGAAGGTTATCGAACAAAATGGCACCTATTTGGTTTAATAGTGTTCTTTTAAAAGGCGGCGAACAATTGTCTCTGTGTTGAGTTAAGAAGGCTTAGATCTAAAAAGTAACTTTTTAGACAAAATATGCGTCATTCTGGTCGAAAATCTTCTGCAAAGTGCTCGACAAATCATCGAGCATTTTTTTGATGCCGCCAATGATCTCGATGGACGAAAAATTATGGAGAATTTTTTAAGACTTCCGATAATATCTTCGATGAATAGAAAATGATTGAGGACTTTTTATAGAGCATTGAAAATTTTTTCAAGGCCTCCAATGACTTCCTCGATGGACAAAAATTTTAGGCACCAAAATTTCGACCCAGCACGAACACGGATCGAAGAAAGATCATCCCATGGGTTATTCCAATCGAGTCGAACTCGTTACTTACTTGCGCATGGCTGCGTCGTAATCGTTTTTTTGTTCGATCGAATTTCCCCTTTCCTCCTCGATGATACGTTTCGTTTTATCCGAAACGCGGAGGAGGGTCAGGCTCGTTCACCCGAGGAAATAGCGACGAGCGTAAAACGCGTCTCGCGGTTGTAGTCGCGTTCATTCAACGCTCCGCGCTAAAAATCGCGGCATGCATTTAATGCGCGCTTCAAAAGTCTCGCTCGATGCAACGTCGCGCTCGTTTTAGTCCGCTCTACTGGCGTCACCAACCACCAGACAATGACAGGAAGCAGTGATCGTCAACCGTGATGGAAGTGGCTTCGACTTGGACTCGTTGGAATTTTTTCGTTTCTTTTTCTTGCAATTTTCAACGATTTTAACCGCAGCGCAGTCGTTGTAAAACAACGTTTCAACGATCGACACGTACGAGTCGCACTCGTACATCGATCGATGCAATAATATTTTCAAGATAATTGCAACGTAGTCTTAATTTCTCTGTGAAATATACAATGTCGTTTTTAATAACGCTCCGAGAGATGTTACTGCGTTTTGACAAAGGAGAAAAAAAGATTTAAAAAGGAAAGATCACAGTTGCGTGAAAAATATTTTCTCTCTTTACCTCGTGTGTTACAACGTTCTTTGATGTATTTCTGAATTAATTACATTTCTTTCTTACATTTATGTTGATTTAATTTAATCGAATGTACAGTTAAGCAATTATATACGTATCTCGAAAAAAAATCGGTAGGTTGTAGCCTCAAGTAGGCGTTTGAGAGCCGCGTGTTACTTTTAGTTCGTTGAATTGAAAAAGGAACTAAAACGAGTGAATATGCGCGCCCATGCTGCGATTTTACGTGTTTGTCACCTTTTTCCTGGCCCGATATAAGAATCGGAGTGGCAAATAGTGGAAGCACTTGAAGTTTTGTTCCATTATCGTGAAGGAGGTACCGATCGATCCTACGAGAGGCGTTCAAAAGGGGACTGCGATTCCGTTGGTTCCTTAACAGCCCCGACATTTTGTTCGGTTCCTTTATTTATCCTCGTCTTTACGCAGCGCTCGAAACAAGGAATTGCCTCGATTCGTGGAGTTCTGAAATTTCAACTTTTTCCCTCCCGGAATGAAATTCGACTTTTCAATTCGAGGCCGGATATATCCGTCCTTCGTGGAAAACGATTTTATGAATGGGTTATTATTTCAAAATAATTGAGATAAAAATTACGAAATTGACGATAGAGACGATGTTAAACGTACGAGACGCGTCCCGAGCATGCAAAAGTATTTTTTAATATTATAAATAATATCGTAAACGTGGAAACGATTATACGGTTGCAATCGAAAGTACAGGCGAATTCGTTCGTTCGAGAGAAGCAACACGTACAACTTTCTCGTCTCTTTTTTTCCTTTGACTTGTCGGCCCTCTTCAACCGTTAGAGTTCTAAGAAGCTTCCGCTTTCAGATCTTCGTCGTAGCGCAGGAACTTTGGAAGCACGACGAGACGCCGCGGTTGTAAAATCAGAGGCATTCGTATCTCTGGCTCGTACGAAAAAGCGCGATGGTTTTCACGAATCGCTCCTTTAGACCTTGCCGCGAATGAAAACGGCGTCGAGCTGCAATCTCTACGCGCTGCATTCGCACAGGGAGTATCAGCTTTCTCGTAAAAGCGCTGCCAGTAGGATGGAATCTGCGATACGCGCCTCATCCTACGCGGTTTACGCGACAACGGCGGACCTAACGGAATTCGTGCTTTTCATTTTACAGGAAGCGTTTGTCTTCGCGAAGGTCTGAATCCACTAGAATTATCATTGTATCTTTAAACGAAATTCATCACGAAATTGATCTCGTGACCTTGGAATTTTAGTTTCCCCATACTTCTGCCAATAACGTATGCATGTAAAAGGTTTTAATTCACTCGAATCAGTCCTGTCCCTTTAAATATAATTCGTCACAAAGTTGATCTGAAATCCTCAGAATTTTTGCTTCTTGATACTCTCGCGAAAAATGTATGCGCATATGTATGCTTGTTTACTTTTTTTTTCTTAGAAAAAAAATTGAGCAACGACGTGCTTTCAATCCACGCACCGAATACGTGTATTTCGTTTTACAGCAACCGTCTGTCTTCACGAAGGTCTGAATTTACTCGACTCCACCTCTGTCCCTTCAAATGTAATTCATTGCGAAGTTCATGTCGAATCCCATGAATTTTTGCATCCTGACATCTCCGCGAAAAATGTATGCGCATACATACATTTACTTTCTCCCTTCCTTCCTTCCTTACTAAGCGCAACGGCATTCTTTCGATCTCTAAATTACAGTTCGCGAGTCGGATATCAAAGGGATCGTTATAATTAAACTCCGTCGAACGTTCTTTCGATGATGGCGGCTGCTCTTTACAACGGACAAAAATACGCATATCTACGCGTTCATTACGCGGTGGATAATTGAAAAATAATGAAGCTACCGCGTTTCTACGAACGACCACGTCGTTATACTAGGGGAAAAAGGCGGGGAAAAAAGAAGAAGAGAATAGAAATTGACAAATACGTTAGAGAAAAAATCGACGTTGAAATGGATAACGAATTCGCGAAGATCCTCGCCTCGCATCGCCCGTTAATTTCCAGCAATTTTTTTTACAAAACAAAACGATTCGTTTTCTGCCAATTATAACGATTTCATCGGCACTTTGCGCACTCATCCCTGCCATTTCTTCCCTCTCGTTAGTGGCTCTCTCGCGTCGGGGAATATCGGTAGATATTAAAATATTATTCGTATCGTGAAATAACGAGAGCGAATTCCAATTAACCGGCGCATTCCCCTTATATTTTCTATCTTAATCCGTAATCGAGCTATTTTGTAAAAATGCGTCGCGAGCGACTGTCTTCCTCCTTCTTCGACTTTTAAGATAACACCGGTCCTAGTCGTCGTTGATTTTTTTTCTCTTAATAAATCCAGTATATTTACGAAAAAAAGTCAAGCAGAAAAAAAATCAAATTAATCGTTGGACTTTTCTGAATCGCCTTTGTCGAATCGTTGGGTCTAATGGGCTTTTTAGGACAATTCTTCGATTCGATATTCTACGATCGTCGCGCTTGTCTGAGACGTGTTGAGAATGAGATATCTCAGAACAACGATATGAGGAAAGTTAGATTTCCCATACAAAAGGATTCCCATGGCTGCAGAAGGATTATCTGCGAGGCTAGTAAACTCGATACACGACTCAGAGTCGAGGATTCAAACAAACAAGACGAAGGTTTAATAACAATCGACCAAAAAAGAAAAATACAAGTTAACTGGTGAGACACTTCGCGCTGATCTACCGATTCGAAAGAATAGAACCGTCGAGACGTTTTTTGTACCACCTCGAAAAATTAAAATTACTCCAAGCACAGGGTTTTATATCGAGGTCCATCTACTTCGAGAGTTCACTGTACTCGCCGATAGATTCCGAATTTAATCAAATGTTTTTTGTAATTTTTAATTAACTTCACGTAATCGTATTTTTTTTTAATAACATCAAACATAATTTGTTAAATTTGATAAGAATAAAATTTCTGTGCAGCATGACATTTTTTTATCGTCTAAAATTTCGTGTCTCTAAGACACAAAGAAAGCTTTCTCCAATACTACGTACGTATATTTATTCGTACACGATCGAATCATTCGGTTTTAGAACTTCGAAGCCCGATTAAAGTTTCACCTCGGTTAAAAATCATCTACGACTCGCCCCAGTCCTCCGTACTTCTCAAAAGACGTTTAACTATTCATTTGCCTTATCCCACCTTGCATTCCCCCACATACACGCGTCCTTTCGATCTTTCCTGATCGAACCAATGAGAACACGGTCAGCAAAATCGATCACAGTGAAACGACAGGAGAAAAAAGAACGATCCAAGCTGGACGTCATCGTGTCTAGGAGAAATTGATGTCAGGATTCCTTACCTGAATGGAGTCCTTGCCAGCCTCGCGGAGGATGCTGCGGGGCTGCGTGTAGCCCGGACCGTTACTGTAGAGTAGCGTCGTGTAGGGTAGTCCATCGACGTCGGACACTTTGCTGTCGGATCCTGCGGAGGAAAGTATAGGGGATTATCATCGATCAGCAGAGAAGGAGCAGGCAGCCGAATAGTCGTCGTTGAACATTTTATAAATAAGGTAAGAGCCGTCGATTAAAAGAGTACTCGAGGATCCTGGCGGTGGGAGGTGCTCCTCTTTAAAAGGATTTTCCGACGAGACGGAAGGAAATTGGCGAAAGAAAGATGGAAGAATGATAGAGAGGTGGAGACAGTGGATAGCCTAGAGACGATGAATGTATATCATCCGCCGATTTGTCATCGAGAACCGACGCTCTAAGGATCGAGAGAAGGAAGGGATTTGCGTGCATTATCCTCGTTCTGGTAACAGCGATGCCTCGCGTTACGTCATTGTCGCTGTCGTTTCGATTGATCGATCGAGCCGAATAACGATGAGAGGAAGTTTTCAACGAGTTTTATGTGTCTGAAATTAAGTGATCATGGTTTAAAAGGTTCGACAGCTAATGGAGTGAGGAAGAAAATTATACGAGGCATTTCGAAAAGCCTTTCCCATTCGCACGTATTCTCTCGATGGTCTCACGTTATCGAACGATCGATTAGAATAATTATTGTTGAGTGTCTGCGCGTAGTATCGCTGGTACAGAGATCAGGTGGAGATATTTATCAATAGAAGATTAATCTTTTTTTTACGATAATCGTTAAAGATATTTTATAGAATGCAACTGGCATCGTTTGCCGTATGTTTTTCCCAATTTTTCGGCAACTCGTGAATGCCATCGTGGAAAAACGAACTGTTCAGATTTTGATGCAATCCATCAAATAGTGCGTGTGTCATCGATCGAAACAAGTGATGGTTGTTTCACGAGATTTTTTTAGATGAAAACTGTCTCGGCGGCAGTCTTCTTTAAATTAAGGCACACGAGCAATGCATGCCAAAAATGCTCTGAATTAGACGCGTGATTTGACGTATTTAAAATCGAAGAAAAATATGTTGCTTACTCTTTTACGAATTGACACATACGGCGTTTTAAAGGTGGCCGCTAATGCTTCAAAATATAACGATTGTTGACGACGTGGGATATATGGTTTATCAGTAATGACATCTGTTAGAGAATCGAAGTTTCATTCCGACACACCTATTAATATCTACGTATAAACACACGCGAAGTCCAGCAACGTACGAAATTCAGTCACGTATCGGTTGGATATCGCACTTTGAATTATTTCGGCAATGTTCTACCTCCCTCTTTCTCCCTCGCTCTCCGTGCGACTTCGGCGCTTGATAATTATCGGCACGTGTAGGAGAGTGTTCAGTTCCCGTCACGTCTTGGTCGCAATATCCAATAACAAAAGCTTTCCTAACGTTACGCCAATCCTGAATTACGTTTGCGCTGTTTCACTAATGTCTACCACTTGCATGTCGGCTCGAACTTCCAACGGAAATTAGGTTACTTGCCGTAATTCCTCCTACCAGTTTACGTCCCTGAATGGCTCTTCGAAACGTCTAAATAATTTCACCGTTTCGCAAGAACGAACACAAATCGCTGATCGATGTTACTTGATACGATGAAGTCGATGTTAAATAAATCACGATATAATACTGATAAAGGAAGATCTTAGAGCTACCAGAATCGCGCGATTCCTCGACGAACTCCAAACTCGCAATATGGAAAGGCGTTTCTCAAATTCAAGTACAGATGCTACGTGGAATAACGAGCCACGCACACACCTTAAACGCGAACACGAAACGACTCGTTTCATCGTCTCCATCCGAGTTGGAACGAAACAAGTTGTTTTAAGGTAAGACGAGGCATAATTCGATGCTTTCTCTCTGCTCAGGGTATCCTCGTTTTGTACTGGCGCGTACCAAACCTCGACGAGTAACGCTCTTTGTCGTCAAACGTCGACTTCAGTGGAATTAATAATGACTCGTTTTTCTTATTAACTGTTTCTTATTAAGTACAAAATAACCACGGCAGCAGAGAACCTCTGTGCTTGAAAGCAAAGGTTCTTCGCGAACGAAGATTTACGAGCACAAAAAAGTCCAGGAATATTCCAGAAACGATGTTACTATCCACAATAAGGGTACAAAAATTGCCAGCAAACATCAATTTTCTTCTGCAAGCCGAGTGGAACCGTATGGTACAAGGAGCGGTACTGGACAAAACCCCAGTGTCCGCCATTTTCCGAATTCTATAATAAATTCGTTGACGATTACTTCGCGTTTCTGCGACTGGTCTTTCTCCGAGATTCTGCTTTCGCTTTTTAGAGATAGTTCGCGTCTAGGCACTCTATCAAATCTATCAAACCACTCTTTCTGTAAACCTAGGTGCCATGCGACGTCTCTCGTTGACACCACCTCGGTAGATCTTGAACCAACCGAATCCAAAACGATTCACCAGTCGAATCTGGTTGAGATCAAAGCAAACGATTCGCCAGTCATCTCAGTGGAGATACAACAATCGATTCTCGTAAGGGTTCGGATAATGGTCAGCGACGACACAAGCATTAATCTCTTATAATCACCTCGTGGACTAAATAAATCAAGTATCAAACAAGGATTTATCGACGTCCTTCGCGAAACAGTTTCACCATTATTTTGATCATGCGACACGAATTGGACAAGAAGCAGATCTACAGTTTGCCCCGTTCGACTACCTAACACTTTTATCCGTGTACGTACCGTTCTTTCGATGTAGCTTCTATCGTATTCTGTTCCGTATCGATCGTTAATCGATCCTTCCTCGCTAAAGCAAACGTCTCGAAGTACACGGTCGGCTGTACGTCAATAATTGCTCATGTACTCGCAATACCGATAATAAGATCGAGCAATCGACTTTCGAAATTAAAAGGAAAATATTTGTAACGACTGTTGATCGTTGAATGTTCACTCTTGATATTGTTGTAATATTATATATTTCTCACGAGTGTTTACATTATGACGTTATGAACTGATGAGCGCAACTGTTATGACGGAACGAGTAACATTTTTGAGTCAACAAGTCCATTGTTGGGTTTTTATACTGTCCAAAATATATTTATTTCTCATCAATGCTTCGAATTCATTGTTCCCTTAATTGAATTTCAATAATAATGGCGATAATAATTTTCTGCTTTTGTTTTAATTTTTCCTTTGTTTTCGACGATACTGCGTACATTTTCGCCGGTAAAAAGTAAAAAGTTGGTTGATACGCGGATGTTAAATCAATGTATCAATTTCGTTGGAAAGAACGAAGCTTTTTTTTTAATTAAAAATGACTGGAAACATCGAAATCGAGAAGTCGTCGTATTCTCCGCGTTAAACCACCCTTTCGATAATCCTAATAATGCTTTATTCTTAATAATTATTAATAATATTTATTAATAATAATTTATTAATTTCTTTTTCGGTAGATTTGCGAGATCCCGCGCATGTGATCCTCCACGAGGATAGAACAATGCGCTTCGTTTGACGCATGGTTCATTGATCATGATGGTATTTCGCGCGGTCAAACCCGCGTATCGCGGTTTGATCTTCCCGTGCGAGCCCCTATCCCACAGTGTCTCGGTAACTAGCGTGTTCACGAGCGTATCTTTGACTACAAATAAATGTTAGGAGAACCGATCGCGGATCGACGTTTATTTAATCGGTTCGTTGAATTCTGTCGTCGTCGCGTTCCGTGTCATCGAGTTCTTACTTCTTTTAAAGTTAAACGATGAGTGTCAAGAACAACGAATCTTTTTCGTTTAAAACGTTCGAAAGCCGAGTTTCTTCGAGTATCTTCAATCTTAAGAAATAATATTTTCGAAACATGGGAGAGATTTTATATTCCCAATCGATCGATCAACCAGAAACTGAAGAGTTCTGATGGACTTTTATTTGATCGGCTTGTTGAATCCTGTTGCAGTCGCGTTCCAAGTCACCGATTTCTTTCTTCTTCCGAAGCTAAACGATTGGCGGAAAGGAGGACAAAGAATCTTTTCCTTGAAAAATCTTGGAAAAAAATATTTTCGATTCACGAGAGAGGTTTTACATTGCCAATCGACCGATTAACCAGAGACTGACGAGTTCACGAACGTAACGTACTATTTAATTCTCTTTTGTCGAAAGAGCCAGCGGCTACCAGTCTTTTCCCACCTTTTAATCCAAGGATTTAAAAAAGCTCTATGTTTTCAAAGAATTACTCCGTTATTTAGCCGCGTGATCTCTCACTTTATTATTCACAATTTCCATACTGCCTAAACTTGCCAAGCATCTAATATTATTCCTTCCATAATTACGCGCGATAGATGAAGCGATGAAGTACATGCGCTGGATAAATTCCATCGCACAATTGCACGCTTGAAAAGACTGTCGAGCACGCGAATCGAAATTTTATCGAGAAACACGAAAATAATGGCTATGTTTAAGAATGAGAATCGACACGAATCAGACTTCTCACGCCAGCGTTTCTCGAATTGTTTCGTGTCACGCTCAACTTATGACTGGAAACGGAGGAGAAGAGTAACAAAAAAGAAGAAAAAAAGCTTTATCCTTAGAGAGAAAAAGAGACACAGTGAGTGAGACACGGAGAAAAAATCACGATTCGTCGAGAGGAAAAAGGAGAGTCAAAAAACGAGAGGGGAAACAAGCTTTAAAGAGATCGCTATCGAAGGTTCGGGGTTTTCTCGTTTAAAGGGAACAGTAGGAGTCGTCAATTATTCACTCGCACGCTTGGTATTAGGGAGTAGAGTCGCGCGCGAACCAAATGCTTAGGAGAGTTTAATTAACTTTGCGGTATACCCCTAAGGGATTCATTAACTTTGAGTCGCTAACAGATTCTTAACTTCTCAGTGGCATTCGTCGTGCGAGCGATTAAATGTCGAGAGACCCAACGTCGCGGGACGTGGCGATAGCAGTTGTCGTAATCTTTTTTTCACTTCTCTACTCGAATCGATAAAACTGAACGAAAATCTCGACGAAATTCTCTCTCTAAGAGGAAGGCGACTGAAAGTTCCAATCCTCGATTTACCAACCGTAGGGTAACTCGTACGACGAGAACTCGATTATTTCAGCTCGTATCAAGCGTTACATATTCCAGTTTTCCCTCTACTTTAAGGATTATTCGAGAAGTGGGTGAATCTCATTCGTTCGAAATTAACGTCGTCTTGCGTTAATTGGTACCTCATTAGCGAGCACGTGATACGTTTTATGCGCGAAACCTGTTGCTCTCGCCTAGTATCCGGCAGTCCTATTATCCTTCCAACGTCCTGACGAACTTATAAATATTCCTTGGTTCGGCATGCGCTCGGTGTTTTGTGAATTTATTCCTGATCGCGAAAAGAATGGATGGAACATTGCATGCATTTTTTCTACAACCTGGCAAACTTGTACGTATTTCTCGAATCAGGATACTCCTCGATTTTTGTACATTTATTCTTGATCTCCATCGACGCTCCTGAAAGTATCTCGCGAACGACGAGAATGTACGGAACGTTTCGGCGATATTTCCTCCAGCTTGGAGATTATTCGTGATTCGCATCGACACACCAGAAAGTAGACCACTAACGCAGAGAATTTGGGCGAAGCGCTGCAAGAATTTGTCAACAATCCGACGACATCGTAAGACCTTAATAACGAGCACTCTCTTCGCGCAAATAACCGACGTGATTAGGCAAATGAATAACTGGAAAGCGTGCCTCTTTTTGCGGGGTTCGATCGAAACTCGCTTCTCCTCCTCGAGGAGGGTCGAAGGCAAGAGCGCGTACTCGCCTTGGGGAAGAACGCGGGGAAGTTTCGAAAGGCAAACATTAAGCGTCGGTGAAGATGGTGCGAGCTGTATTCGCACGTAGGACGAGCCGTGGGTCGGGAGAACTTGGCTTTGAAGGGAACAAGGGCGACGATGTGAGACGGAGGAAGGAGAGAAGAGAGACGAGGTAAGAAAAAGACGGAGAGAGAGAGTGAGAGAGTAATATGAAGCAGCGGGACGCTTCCAGGACATGCCCGTCGGTAGATATGTTTTATTCAAGAGGGTTCTTCCTTCGCAGCCACCTTCAAAAGTAGACCGCTGTCGTCAGCTTGTCTGTCGTTTAACAATGTATAATTTAACCGTTTATTTGCCATGCAAATATCCCGTTCGTTCCGAGTGGCACGGGCATGTCCCATGTTACTCCTTGTTTCTTTCGAATTTGCCTTCCAACGCGATACCACCAACTTATATTTCCCTCGAAGTAAGCCGCCGAGATTTTCCTCGTTCGCTCGTCTTAAAACGACTAGCAGTCGACTAGCAGTCGACCAGCAGCTGTATCATTCCGGCTTTTAAAGTTCGTCTGAAAAGGAGCACCGGCGTTCTTGGTGCGTCTTTGAGATTCTAGAGGTTACGTTACTCCTTGTTTCTTTCAAATTTGCCTCCCAATGAAATACCATCAAATTAAATTTCCCTCGAAATCAACCTCCAAGATTTACCTCGTTCGTTTGTCTTAAAATCACCAGCATTCGATCAGCAGTTCTACTATTGTGGCTTTCATAGCTCATCTAAAATTTCAACGGATCTTGTCGATTTTTAGCGAACACCGGAGTTCCTCGTGCTTCTTTGAGATTCTTGAGGTCATGTTACTCCTTGTTTCTTTCGAATTCACCATCCAATCCGATATCACCAACTTAAATTTTCCTCTAAATCAGCATTCGAGATTTACCTCGTCCGCTAGCCTTAAAACCACCAACAGTCGACCAGCCGCTCTACCGTTGTGGCTTCCGTAGCTCATCTAAAATTTCAACGGATCTTGTCGATTCTTAGCGAACACCGGAGTTCCTGGTGCTTCTTTGAGATTCTTGAGGTCATGCTACTCCTTGTTTCTTTCGAATTCACCATCCCATCCGATACCACCAACTTAAATTTCCTTCTAAACCAACATTCAAGATTTATCTCGTCCGCTAGCCTTAAAACCACCAACAGTCGACCAGCCGCTCTACCGTTGCGGTTTTCAAAGTTCAACCGAAATTTCATCGATATTTCATCGGTCCGTGTCTATTCTTAGCAAGCACTGGCGTTCCTCGAGCGTCTTTGGGACTCTCGAGCGATTTGAATCGCGCCAATTCGCGCGAACTTCGAATCGAAGATAATTTCGCCTCGAAGTTAATTCCATTTTCTCCATGTTCGAGCCGCTCGACGCGCGTTCTACTTATGTTCCTGCTTTTTTCGAGGCAAACGCGAGCGTCTCATGGGGCGAGACTGCTCGGACGTTTGTCATGCGCGTACGTACTCGAGAAGAGCCAAGCGTACAATATGAAATTTGGGAAAGTTTCACGGCAAGGATTCGATTTGAAAGGCTTTTAAGGACTCGGGAGGTTCTGAAATTTCGTGGGAGGTTTGGGGGAGACTAGAACACCTTCCGGAGCTAAAAAAACAACGAGGTGAGTTCGTCGAGAAGAAGCCCGAAGTTGGGGGAATCTTTCGAGGAGGGAAGAACCCTCGGTCGATCCTCTCTCCAATGGCTGTCTCACGCATTCTCGTTGGAAATGTATAACTCGTTTATACGGTGGCTCCTTGACCGAACTGTACGACGTCAAAGCAACGCGTTCCAAGGCCGTTACGAGTGGAAAGAGACAAACGACTCTGCGCTTAGGCGAAGAATCGGGACAAGTACCACGCAGCAGACCGTGCGTATTGTTCCAGGATAATTCCGCGAAGAGAGAAGGCCGATTCGTAGAGTCAAAATCCGAAGCTAAAAACTGACGATTCGAATAGTCTGCAAATAACCGAAATTTAATGAACTTGCTATCGACTATCGACTATCGATCGCAGACGCTTCGAGTTGAATCACAGAATAAAGAGAAAATTTATCGGGCTATATTGAGCGCAGCTCAAATTTATATTTATTCCGTGTCGAGTAATTTAATCGTCGGGTAAAATTGGAGAGTCAAGGACGATTTCTAGCTTTCCGCGTTCACACATTTAACAGACAGTCGGAAAAAAACTGACCGGTGAGACGTAGACGTTGAAAATTAGAAGAAATCAATTAATCGGAAGAAAAGTAGTCGGAGAAGAGTTCGAGCGAATTGTTCTGTAGAAGTAACGAGGCAGCAGGCCTGTTTCGTGAGATACAAAAGAAGCAACGACGAAAGGAGAGAATTCCAGCGGAGATGGATAAACGGAAAACAAGTGACGACCTTCCGGGGACGTGCATTTTTTGCCACGTAGTTTTAGTCATCGTCGAACAAGAAGCATACTAAGAGAAAAATTCCGTGTACACTCGTCCCTAGATTTATGCGGAGTATCCGTTTCATGTTTCACGTAGAATTTTTCATTATTATTATTATTAATATTAACACGTTCACGACGAGGCTCTAAATCGTGCGTTTCTCCATCGTCTGTGGATATTCTTACCATGATCGTAATTATCGTAAAAATTTTAATCTAAAGCTCAAAATAGCTCGTTTAACCGCATATATTTCTCACAGTGTCACTCGTCTAACTGACAACATTTTTCCCCTAATTTTATCAACAAAAAGAAAGTTGCGATTCACTTTGTTACACCGGTGGTACATCACGCTGTGAACGTGTTAAATAAAACAGTATTATACGGAGTGAGAGAGGGAAGGGGGTGGGAGTGTATTTGAATTCGTGTTCCCGTATTCCTACAGTTTAGAAATAAGTGAATTAATCGAGATGAAAGACAACGAGATATTTATCGTCGATAGTTAAAGCGGGTTTTGGTGGAAACGTTAACTCGCGTCAGAAAATAAACGCGCTTCCAGCATTTTTCGCAGCCTTTTTACGAAGTTCACTAATCCCTGTGTACGGAAGGGAGCTCTTGCCAAGAGGATTCGCGCGAGCATTGTTTTCTCACCGGCCTATTGTTCGACGACTTCCTTTTAGAAGGCGCGGAGGCGCCGATTTCCCGCGTCATCGTGTCCACGAGTCAACGGACTCGCGGCACTCGACTTGATTTCTCCTCTCGCGTCCTTCCGTTTTCCCCTTTTTGTGGAGATTCCTCGATCACGATCCGCTTTTTCGATACCGATTTTTTTCATATTATATTGGGTATATAAATTTAAAGAAATATTTTATATTATTATTTATTATTTTCCATTAATTAAATGGATCGGTTTTGTTATATTTATGAATATAACAAGAAATTGGCGTAAAATTTTCGGAACAACTCAATAATGGCACTACAGAGTTACGTTCTTGAAAAAAAGTTAAATAGTCCATTTACCATCAAAAGAATCATCAAGATTCCAAATGTATCGAACGTTCCAAATTAAGACAAGGGAAGCCAAAAGATTGAATAATTAATTACACCAACTAGAACTGTTGCGATCCATTGAAAGAAATTGATTAAACCATTTATTTTCAAAAAGTCGGTTCCAATGAGTCAAAGTCGCTCTTCAAAGATCTGGTTTTCTACTCTGGCTTGCCACGGAATAAAACGACAGTCAAACGAAGAAGAAATCTAATTTCTGAAAACGATACGAATTAAACCGTTTGCAGTTTGGTCTGTAAATAGCCTGGCCACTCTGCCTCGTCGTTCTCGGCGTCGCTGGGGCGGAGTTCGTTTTCTCACGGATTAGCCGCTTCGCGCGTTCTTTTCCACCCGACCGATGGAATACAAGGTAATTCGCCTCGTCCGTCCGTTCATTTTTTCCCCTCCTTTTTTTCTTCTTCTATGGAAGAGAGGCGACGGGCTCGCGGTCGTAAGCAAGCCACGCGATATCAACATTCTGCAAATTGGAAAGTTTTCCACGGCGCAGGAGCGAGCGTGCTTCGTAATGTGGTCATTCAGTAAATTGAAAGGTCTCTTCCACGATGCATTTTAAAAAAATTGGCAGCTACCAACGGCACGCTCGGTAGAGCGAACGAACGAACCAGAGGCAGCGAGAAGGAGAGGGAGGGTGGATCGTTACCATCGCGCTGTCTCCTTATTTCGAGCAC
Organism: Liostenogaster flavolineata; assembly: GCA_025433975.1. Taxonomy (NCBI): domain Eukaryota; kingdom Metazoa; phylum Arthropoda; class Insecta; order Hymenoptera; family Vespidae; genus Liostenogaster; species Liostenogaster flavolineata. The sequence goes on from JAITYT010001776.1 coordinate 457,440, forward strand.
GCTAATTTTTGCGCTTCGATGAGGGCGAGGTGTACGCGTGCGTGTGACCACTCATTATAATTTTAAAGACAACCGCATTCCGCTCGTTTCCGCGTGAACGGAGAGAGAGAGAGAGAGAGAG
>JAITYT010001776.1:457682-475247 GCA_025433975.1 Liostenogaster flavolineata
TGGTTTCGACAAGGACTAAGTATTCGCGCTCGTGTGATCGCTTGTATTTTAAATTCATTGGAATTTCCCGCGTATTTCGCCGATTCCGATTGGTCGATTCCAGGAAGAGGCCCTAATCCGACGTGGGTTGTTTTAAATTCCATCTACTTTCGTTATCATATTTCCTAGTTTGTGCAAAGATTAGTTAGATCAGTGTCGACGAGACCTAAACCCGTTCGTGTTTTTCGATTGCTTACAATTTTTGCGTCTCAAACTCGCGAAGGATAATCCATTAGCTTTAGTTCAATCCTCCATTTAAACCTCCATTAAATTCGATTCATCCTTCAGCCGTAACTTTCAATAGCGTCAACGATTTCCATGTTCCTTCGACGCCTGTCTAGACGAGAATAAATCCTCGACACTAACTACGCTCTTCGTCGACTCGAGCCAAACTGAAAAGTTCATTTCTTCGAACGGAGTCCTCGGTCTGGTGACGTAAGCAAAACTCAAATCCAAGCGGGAGGATTTTATCGTCGAACAGCGTCGATCCATCGTACGATGGAATATCGTCGTGATTCGACGTTAAGGACAATTTCGCCACGTTAAAGATGAAACGTCTCTACGTGGAAGGTACGTCGCCCGGGCGATATTGAATCACATAACGGAGTTTACTCGTGATACGAGCCACAAGGTAATGCCTTGTGTAACGCAGTTGAGTCGATTACGCGACGGTATCGTGCCATTAAATATTAATTACCGCGTCGAAATATAGTGCATTAGGGGCCGCCTATCCCGCGGCAACGCCGAAACACGACGATGCAGAAGCCTGCAGGAGCCAGCAGGAGAAGTTTCCATCGAAACCTCGCGTTTGTCTCGTCTCGCTGCCGCCATTTTCAAATCGACGCGTTTCAGTCGCCCGAGAAATATTTTCAAAGTCGATTCTGGTGGTTCGACTCTCTCGATACGAAGGTCCGTTTAACAGTGCGCGAGTGTATCTGCATTCGTGTTATACCAGCGTATGATACGTCAGACGTTTCTATCGGAGTAAAGAAGATCGCTTGATTCGTCAGACGATCTTCGTTCGATTATCCATCGGAACAAGCATCGATGTAATTAACTTTAATCGTTAATAATTAATTAACTTTAAATCGTCGAAGGTCGAGAAAGTGTCGAGCCTTTTAACCCTTTCGTTACGGTCGCCGATTATAGTCGACGTTCACGACGTGAGTCTTAGAGACGGACGCCGGCTATAGCCGGCGGTGTCGCGAGCAATATTATTCGTGGCAGCTTCTCTTGTACGGTTTTCGAGGCGGAATCACGATCAGAGGTGGCACATTGGTGGAACGAGCCACCGCAGCGAAAGGGTTAAAGTCAAAATTTAGGGATAAGTATCGGGTAGTCAAAGAAGTATCGAGAAAATGGTTCAATTTGGCTAGATTTTCACTCGAGCCGGAAAAAGGTTCGATACTTTTTCGACTGGCGAATATTTTCGTTGGTTTCGAATCGATGTTCGAAACGAACCTGTTCGATCGAAAGAAAAGCGACAAGAGCCAGTAGGAGACGCAACGAGTCAATACGAGAAATTAAACTATCGACGAGTTTCACTGGTCGTCGGATGAAATATCGAAATTCTGAAGGAAACCTCTTTGGAAGACAATCCTACTTCAGGAAACGAACGAGCGGATTTCCCTTGACTCGAGGAGAGCTACCTGCGAGTATCGGTCTGCAGGGTCGTAGGAGGATGGCTATGTCGTTATTAGATCCGAACTGTCGAAGAATGACTTCTCCGAGAATTCGATATCGAATACTATCGAGTTGGAATCACGTCTTGATCTAACCGGACGTAATACTACGAGAGGGAGGAGATTGGATAGATCTCTTATGGTAATATTCGACTCGATGTGGCAGAACTTTCACCTTGGCAGGCTGTAAATGGAAAAAGTACGCCTTTGAACGCCCCGGATATCAAACGAGAATTTATTTTTCATCGTGTCGAGGTAATGTGAGGTGTCTTGCCGATTAATCGTGGGTTATACGCTCTCCTTGAATTTTAAAGCGAGGAAACCAGTGGGTATTGAATTTTTTGAAGAATGCCGACATACGTTACCTTCATAAATAGCGTAGGAACCGGCAGTTCTAAACATAGTCACGTGTTTTATACCTCTTCCGTAGTAATATCCTGGTTTCTCTCTTCAGGACAAGCGATTTATAGGCTGTTCACGGTTATGGCCCTCGCGCGCAGTATTCTCTCGACAGGGCTTGATGTTTCATATATGAACCTCATCGGACCAAATATACGATCGTGGAATCATAAATACTCGAAAAGTATCCCTCGACACGCACGCGTCGCGTCGCCAGCTTCAGCGTGTTCGTAGTTGCTTAATTTTGTAATTGTGTTTGCGCGTATGGGTTTGATTGATCCTTCGCCCTCTATAACTGGCCCAATTCGATGTATCTGCGTTCTTCTATTATTCGAAAGTACACTTTTCCAAGTGAAATGTTAATAGATTTTTTTTAAGTTCAAATTCTGAGCTTAAACGACGATAGACGAGTTCATCGCGATTTTATCAATGATTTCGACACATCCGTTCGAAATAAACGTTTAAGGTCAACCGTCGAATAGTTAAACGATCGAGCTTTTAGCTTAGGTTCGAAGGAGCGTCATTTTGTTTACGCAAACGGAACTCGAGCTCGAATCTTGACGTCCACGTCACGGGAAGCGTTGTCCTCATAACGATCTGTGCCAAACCGCAAGAAGCTTACGAACTGCTGACTCAAGATGTTCCACAGTTTCACGACGATGTCCGCGCCAACAAGGTACACGCGACGTAGCTGCCTTCCTAACTCACGAAACTGGAAGATTTTGTTTCTAGTTTCTAACGACTGTGAGTCAATTGCGGAGTGGCACGATCTGTACATACCCTCGTAAATTACTTGATTGCTAGAAAACGCAAAGGCACATCGGATTTTTCTTTAATTGGAAAACGTTTGTTGCGAGTCGCGTTCTTGCGACATTGCGCATCGACGTCGAACGTTCCGATGATAATTAATATATTTCGATCGCGTGTTGTTATTGGGCTGGAAAGAAAGTAACTTCGGTTTTTAATGAACAAATGACGGTCACGTTCTTTTTCGAACGAATGACATCGAAAAAGGTCATCGAATAAAATGGAAAATATATCATTGAGTGAAGTTCGTTCTTCGAATGAAAAAATATTGAGCTTTATTTCGCACTTCTAAACAGAAATTATTTTCTCGCCGAACAAATACGTTCATCGTGAAAAATAATTTCTCGTTGATCGATAATTTAGCGATTTGCTTCGTTATCGTCAAATTCGTTGAAATATTTCGATGGATACGTGTTCGATCAGTCTACGAGATTTACTTGCTCAGTGTGACTTATTACTCGTATGTAAATGCGATCGGCAAATCGAGTGCGCGTACGCGTGTAAACGCCTGATATAGTAAATATTTTAGTAACATTGCGCAGAACCTACCCATACCTATCGATATATTATCAATATCGAGAACCGAATATTGCCGATCTCAAAGGAACATCCACCGATCTATTAAACACGCAAACTCAACTTGCGTAAAATTGATTAGATTTATTGTATCGATCGTTTCATACGTGCAAATGTACGTCGTAATTGATCGTACTTACGAGAACGCGTTTCATTATTTCGCAGAAAGTGTGAATTGGATCATGCTTTTATTGCACTACGATTACGCGTTAGTACGCAATCATTGAAATATTTAGCACAACGTAGGGAGACATCAATTAATGTTTATAATATTTAGCGTTAATTATGCTTAGCGGTGACAAAAGTATCTCCAAGGCGTGATTTGATGGAATCGGCAAAGGGCAAATTTAGTCTATTAAGAGTCGTGCGTTATCGACGATTTATCGTCAACGTTTACGTCGTTTCGATTAATTATCGAAATAATTTTTCGCCTACGGAACAACCCTTTTCCGATATTCCATCCGTTGGGATAAAACGACGTTCGTGTTGACACGTTGTTAGGTACACCCTATCCCCGCTTTACCAGAACCCAAAAGGAGCGGCTACAAGTGGATAAAAGTGTCTGGAAATCGAATCGGGCAGATTTTAGGATTGCTTCTCGTTCAACTTGCATCACGTGATCGAACTAATGGTTAAACTGTTTCGAGAAGGATGTCAATAAATCTTTATTTTGAATTATCGATTTATTTGGTCCGTGAAGTGTTTACAGGAGGTCGATGCTTGTGTATTTTCACCGAGTTGACTGTCGAGTCGTTTCGGACTGGCTTGGTTAACGTTTTTTATTTCAACCGAATCTCAACTTGATTCGACTGGTCATTTGGTTAACGGCAGTTCATTGACCGAGACTGTGTCGACGAGAAGCGCCGCACGGCACCTAAATTTTGCAGAAAGAGTAGGTTTAATCGAGCGAATCTATTTCTTTTTTGCAAACGTTTCTATGACCGTCGAACGATTAATATCGATCATTAGAGAATAAGCGTTTAACTCACTCGAGTTTCGCAAATAAAAGTTCCTCGATCTCATCGATTAGACCTTCGAAGAATGGCATAGCTAAAAGTATTACAGCGAATTGATAGCCGAATACGCAATGAAAGCTTTTTCACACTACTTTGAAAGATTAAAATTCGAGACTACAATTTTAGACTATTGTGTTCAACGATAGATTCCGCATTTAATTAAATTTTCAGGAGATCAGGAAAAATCAGGAGAAAATCAACAAGATCTAGATCGTTTGCCGACACTCTCGGCCTTTCCTCTTTCGACGATGGAACGCCGGCACGAGGGCGTTTAAATGAATTTTGGGACGTGACGAATTGGCGGATCGAGTCGAGTGCAATCGTGTCATTGAACGTGAACAACGGCGAAACGCGTTTCGGTTAATAGAAACGTTTCGATTTATCCCGTATGTAGGAAACGTCTGGCCGCTCATGAAAGACGGAACGCGCGTGCGAAAGTGAAAAATTGCTGAAAAATTTCCGAGGGAGTTTAGCATGACAAGCGTGAAAATGGGCAGCTTGTCCCGACCTTTTCAATTTCCGTCTCTTTCTCTCACAATGGCCGAGCTACAATGAACCAGCATCGACTGATCTTTCGACTGTTCTTTCGACTTCGATGACGTCGACGACGACTCGAAGCTTCGAATGTAACCGTATGAAGATACGCGCGACTGACCACCGGAAATTTAACGATTTGATCGCGATGATTCCGCGAAAATTCCATCGAACGACGCCTTTATTCTCGACTCCGTCCTCCATCGACATCAGGACGAGATACTTTCAAGACCGACTTCTCGTTTCCATCAGTGCATCGATCGAGTCGAGTCTCAAACGCTTGGCCGTTCGAAAAAAAGCGATTAATCGTCGGATTTTTAATTATTCTCGAATTGATTGTGGAAATGGTTAGTCGCGTCTTTAAATGTTCAAAAATATTTCAATTAGTTTTCCTGTTTCTTTTAATAACCCGACATTTTATATTATATCACCTAATACAGCTTGTTCCTGGAAATTCATCGACTTTATTACAGTTTCCCTGTTCCTCGCGGTCTGCCAATATTTCGCTTTCTCTTCTTCGCTTACGGCTGTCATCTATTCCGTCGTCACAATGAATGCGGTATCTACCGTATCGTATTAGAGAAACGAAAATTGCGCGTGTTCCAATTTACATAGGTTGTAGACATTTCTATATTTTACGAACACGCGTCATTCACGACGTATTATCTAATTAAATTCGAATTAGATCGCAAAGAAAAAAGAATTTATTATAGGGCTACGTTATCAAGTACTATCGATCGTTTTTAACCGACGTTCTTTTTATTCTCCGCTTTCGCGTTCTAACATTCGTCCGGCTAATGAATTCATGGGATTCGACAAGTTTATCGCCACTCTTCGAGTCTTACTCGACTATTCGTACGGCCGATCGGGGGATATCTCCTTCTTCCGTCCGTGAGGAATTTAAATGCACGCCTAGAAGTTCCTTCGAAGTTATTAGGAGCTCGCGATCTAATTCAAGCGCTCACACTGGCACGCAGAGAGAGAGAGAGAGAGAGAGAGAGAGAGAGAGAGAGAAAGGAAGAAGGAAGAAGGAAGGGAAAAAGAAGAAAGCGAATCTACGAGGCAGTCGATGGCGTCGCTTAAGTTTCCGTGATGTGCTTTCGTGATCTTACGTATTTCTCGGCTAATGGGGTTACTTGGAACATGCAACCGCAACCGACCGTCCTCCAGAGCCCCGGAATCGTCTCCAGAGGCACGATATTCCTCCTGGTACGGGGCGCACCGGCGATTCGTTCTCAGGGCAGCGCGATATCCGTCGCAGTTGCCCCCGTTAAGGATTCTTCCCGATGTATTCCAAGAAGTTATCAACCATCCTAGGAATTCACCTCGCGCGACATTCCAAACAGTAGCGTCTACGTGATTCAAGTTTCCCACCGCGAACCAGCCGCACTCCAACGCCAATATCGTCGTCCAACTTGCGCCAATTTCTTTTCGAGCCTCGTGCACGACAGGATTTCGAACGAGGGCGTCGCACTCGTCGCCGTCGAGCTCCGTTCGCTTCGGTTCGATAGCTTCTGAAGTTTTTACGCGATATTTTATTTTTTACGATCCTCTGCGTTCTCTTAGGTATTTTGGAGACTTTTTTTTTATTTCTTACGATTCTACGCGCCCTTGTGTCGTTCAAGCCTCTTCGCGTTCTTACGAGAAATTGCATTTTAGGCAAGTATCAGGTCTATTGGTAAGTTTCGTCGAATAACAAACCTCAAGTTTGAACATTGCATTTTTCGATCATCGCGTGTCTACGATATATATATATATATATATATATTAATTAACGTATCGAAAATGTATCGCTTTCTTTTAATTCGAAAAGGAACAGAACTTTTCGGCAGACCTAATACAAGTATCCGTATTAGAAAAGGCCAATCGTTAATATCGATCGTACCACTCTCTGTTTTTCCGTAAAATCTTTGTCTCGCTTTACACAGTTCTCACGAACGTATCAACGTTTCTTTACATTTTTCCATTCGATTTACACGATTTTTCGTGGAACGTATCCACCGTGTAAATCAAGGGACGGATGCACGACGCTTGCGCAAAATTAATTAATAATTATTAGTTTAAAGACTCGACATTTTTTGCGTCAGAAACCGATAACGGCTCGTACACGCCAGAATTTCGAGCAGAATTTCCATCCGAAGCATCGTACTTCTCGAAAATTTATTTTTCAGTCCAGAGAGTCGATAGGGTCTCTGACTCTTATATTTTTAAATTCTTCTAAAAAGTACCACGCGCACGAAGAAGTTCGGGAGGAATTAAATCAAATTCGTCGAGTTCCAAGGCGCAGATATCGCCTGTAATTATCGCCACGATCACGGCTGAATTCTTTCCAAATGGAATCGCACGAGACAATCGTGCTCGTCGCATCGGAGCTAAAGTTATTCCTAAGTGGCACGAGTCCGTCTCGAACACCTTCGGCGCCTTCTACGAGTTCTCTCGAGCAATCTCGCGCGAATTTTTGCCTCGATGCGATCATTTATGTTCGCGTGATTCGCGGAACGTCGTCAGTTCGTGCTCGTCCTTGAAAAGAATGCCCGACACGAAGAACAACTTTTTTCTCTCGCAACGCGATCCATTATTCGTGTATGGCCTCAGTTTCTCCGTGTAGGTAGGTGTATCACTTTATCTGATCGCGATATAACGGACGAAGATTCTGTGCACGATTTTGGTAAATTATGTGCGAGTTTTGTTAACGTTATTTTCATTAGATCGGATCGCGAGTCGAAATATTCGTATTCATACAATATTGAACGCGTATTAAACGAGCCATAAATGATCCACGCGGTACGATAATAATTTACATATTTGCGACGTTAAAATCGAGAATTTTTCGAAGTTCTTTGAAATTCATGACTGGAAACGCATCGAACTATTCGTTCTTTTCATCGTTTCGAATCGAATTACCGTCGATGCAATTTATCTTAGATAAAAAGAATTCGATGCCAATCCATCGCATAATGTCGTGATCGTTGCTGTACCTTTTCGGAGAATCCTTTGATGAAACTTCGCCGAGTCACTATTAATTCTCATTTATATGTACGCAATCGAGATGGATGAGAAGCTTCGGATGTCGAAAATTATTTCTTAGCCGGGCAGATGCACCTCGTCAGGTTTAATAAGTTTCCTCGATTCGTTCTTCTTCCCTCTTAATCGAATTTAATAATCTGTTTATCTTCCCGCCGAAGTAATTTCACCTCCTTTGTGCTAGCTTTGCGCAGCTAAGGAGATGCAAAGAGTCCAGCGCCAAAAGTATCCATCATGCCTCCACACCGTTATTAATTCTTTCATTTCCGACATTTCAATTAATCCCTCCCCTTTTCCACGCGAAAGGAAGTAAATCAACGATAAATACCTTGGACAAGTCGAGCGATATTTTGCATCGATGATTTTCGCGTCTCTCGGCATGCGAACGGAAGAATAAATTTTCCATTCGACGCTAGTCGATCTCTATATAACAAACGTACGAGTTTGATGTTGCGTTTGATTTTTAAAAACGTAGGTATTTAATATCGTATCGATCTTTCCGTTTCGTTTTGCAGTTTACTTCGGGCTCTGTCGTTCATCAATATATTCCATTATCGTCAATACACTTTGTTGCGCGATACATCGTAGACGGCCATCGAGTGGCGGTAAAAAAAAAATTACTTTCTTTAACGCATCAAAAATAATATCTCTATGATTTAAATATCCACGTAATTACAATCGAGATAATTACGAAATTCCGATATTAATAATTCCTTTCAAATGGAATTCGAAAGGATTTTCCGTTATTCCTTTTAAAATTCCTACTTCCATTATCAGTGCCCTCGACACGTACGCACACCGACGCGCCGCACACGCACATAGTTACATTAATTTCAGCGGAATATTCAGGCTCGTTTTAAACTCGCGTAATTTATCGTCGAACGCGTACCAGTCACGTGGCAACTTCCACAATTTCGAGCCGACTTTCCGGCGAATCGAAAAGTACCGCTAATTTCCTTCGACTAAAATCGCACCAAAAAGAAGCCACACGGTTTAAAGCGAACACATCGAATCCCGATCCGTTCGAACGACGACCTTCGTTCCTTAAAATACTCCGGTAATTTCGTCGAGATCGATCTCGACGCGAATCGATGGCATCTCCTACTCCATATTTCCACGATCAATGGCGCGTGTCTCGAGGACACTCTGATTCACGATCGAGCCGCGAAAACGCAGCTGCGAACGTCACTGATTCGATCGAGCGTAATTGGAACGTTCCGTTCCGATCCTGTCTTATCCTCGACAACGATGACTGCATTTTCGTCCTGGAAGAGGCTGTGACAAGGACAAGGACCTAACGTGTCATAAACATGCCAAGACGAAGTGGCACGTTTATTACCGTGGCGGATACCAGGAAAGTGGCTGTGCATCCGCCGAGTTTCCAAAGTGACGCGATCCGAGAAGAAGGAGGAGGAGGAGGAAGAGGAGGACGCGTTTCAGTCAGTCTCCGGCAAATGGCGGGAGGAGCGTTTCTGTCTCTCGTACTATCGTGAAAATGCGCCCAGCCAAAGTGGAAACGTACGGAGGCACGTTTGCTCGCTTTGTCGTGCCAAAGGCAGCCGGATATCATAAACCTTCCGCTGCAGATATTTCCTGAACGACTCGGTCTTCCGAGCCTCGACGCGCTGACTTTTATTCCTTTCGTTCGACGCGACTACTCTTCTCGCGCTGTCGTCCGTTCCTGGACTTTTGGACGTGTATTTTCGCTAGATCTAGGGGATCTAGGGGATGCCGGGCCGGTGAAAAGTGGCTGGGATGTTTCTTCGAAGAAACGTCGCTGGCGGACTAATTTTTCTCCAGACGAGGGAAGGTTTCAATTGGTCGGTGGAGTTGGAGTGAAGTGGAGCGATGTGGCTCGCGGTCGTGGAATTCGAGGCGACGTTTTCAGTTCAGGATTTTACGAGCGTCGAAAGACGCATCGAGATGGAAAATCTTTTACGAATTATTTTCCAAGGTTCTATGAAATTTTTGAACCCGTTGCCTGGGTTTTTACCTGCGTAGGAAGATTCTTTTTGGAAGATTTTCGTCGATGGATCACCTGATTCCTCCAGTAATTCCGTTTTTTTTTTAAACTCGTCGTATCTTTTCGCGAACGTGTCTCCAAGTTGGCTAAAACGCGTTTTCACGTGTTATTAACTGCGCGAGAAGGTCCGTAATTCGTTGAAAAACGAGATCGTTCGAAGACGCATTTTAAAAGAAGACAAAAATAAGTTTCAGCAATGAGAACCGGCTTGTGGCTGTTGGCAGACATAAAACTACGTACTTTCTTCTTTGATCGACGCTTTCCGCCCCTCTTGCTCTGCTTTCCTCCTGTTCACGTTTTCTCGCTCTCTCTTCTTCCCTTCTGTTCGTTTCGTTTTCTCTTCCTTCTTTCTCTTTCGATGAATGCAAACGGCGGAGACAGTCTTTCTTGCTAAAACTACGACGCGGACGTACTTCGAGAACTTTGAAAGTCCGAAAGAGCTCGCACCTATCTCCAGTTTCAAATTACGCCTTGGATATCTCTCTTCTCTTCGTAGGTATCTCGACCGCGAGTCGCGGTTGCAGTTCAGGCAAAGGATGTCCCGATTTAACGTTCAAAGCGATTGTTGCTCTCCGTAATCTTTCAAAGTAGCCCGCAGGACCGAAAGACGCTGCGTCAACTTCAACTTTCAAACGAATTTTCAAGAATGTACACAGTTTTCCTACGAAGAAGGCACTCCTCGCCCTTGCTGCGAATTAAATTTTCTAATTTATCGATCGTCGAGAAAAATTAGGTATCTAGCCGTTTACAACTTCACGAAAAGCGAGACATTGTAGAATATCGAGAAAATTCTTTCGACCAATCGCAATTTTAAAATGACATTTTTTTTCTTGAATTGATTCTTGTAACTCGTTTAATTATCGTTCGAAGTCGATAAAAATACACACGTACCCGCGTGCTCCAAAAATCCGAGAATTCCAATCTTGCAAAGCGAAAACTAACACCTAACAAATCGAACTTTCTATAATTCTTAATTATCGAGTCAATTTTTAAAAGACAGTCATCGTAGAAAATTGAAAAAGTTCATTCGATCGATAGAAATTTCACAATATACTTTCCCATCGTAATCGTCGATTTACACAAAAACGATTCTTGTAACTCATCCAATTTTCGCTCGAGATTCTTGTAACTCGTTTAATTATCGTTCGAGGCCGATAAAAATACACGCATACCCTCGTGCTCGAAAAAATCCGAGAATTCCAGCCTTACAAAGCGAAAACGAACGCCCCTAACAAGTCGAACTTGTTCCTAGAATTCTCGATCGTCGAGTCAATTCCGCTCGAAGTTAGGATTCGCGTTTAAATTAGTCCACCGACGTATAGCCGGTGTTGTTGCACCGACACTACTGCAGTCCCCACCGAGACAAGTACCACTCGATGCAGCATGACATCGTAGAATTCTCCTGCCGTTTCGGATAACGAGCAGTTTCTAGCGGACGTGTCCGGTAACAGATCGTGCCACGCGAGAGCGGAGAGCTATGGCGACAAGAGACACGAACGCCTCAGGACTGGAGCATATCTGATAACTTAATAGACTAAGTTACGAACGCGGACGACCTTCGAGCGCCATCCATCAAGATGGATGGTCCGCCGAAGAGGGAATCTTATTCCGGATTTTCGGTTTATTTCGTGAGCGCGCCTCGGTGTCGTTTGCGCGCTCGTGACCTCTTTAACGCCCGGTCACGGCGGACGTTATCTCCACGAGGCCGGAAAAAGCCTGATTTTAACCTCGAGACGCGCCTTCTCGCCGCGATACGCCCTGTCACGATGAAGTGCTTTCAAAGAAGAAGCGAATTTATCGAACGAATTACATCGTTCAATAGAGAACGAGTGACACCCGGGGTCAAGAGGAACGACTTGAGCCAGGAGATGGCCTTAAACGAAAATAAAAGTCGATCCGGTAGAGCCGACGTAAAATTCTGATTGTCGATCTCCAAGAGAAAGTTTTGGCATTTTATTTTTCCTTCGTGTAAGTCACCATCACGTTCCCTGGAATTTCTCGTTTAAATTAATATTTCTTCCGCTTAACGATACATTTATTTGCCATCATCCTTACCCTCGGTTGGTCCTTAAAATCGTTCGTTTGGATTAATATTTTTTCCACGCAACAATAAATCGATTCGTGTTCATCGGCATTCTGCTATTCCATAAAAGCCTTGTTTCGATTAATATTCCTTCCCTTAAAATCAAACCAATTCCCTTTCATCTCGATGCCACCTCTGAAAACTCGTGCGCTTTCCCGGCGCAAGAGAAAAATTCTCCAAAAATTGGGAGTCGCTCGACAGCGAGAAACGCCCAAAAAGTTGGCGCAATGTCGATACGATCGCGAACACGATATTCCCCTTGGAAGCTCTTCCACGACATACAGCCACGACGGCTGTTGGATCGGTCCGTTCCCTCTCGATCGCAAAATCGTGCATACTTGTAAAGAGAATACGAAAACACGTGGATGGCGGGGGTCGAAAGAGCGATCGTAACGTTTCTTCGAAGGACATCGAGTCGCAACAGGGCGGAACGCCTCGATCTATTCGTCTATCCGACCTAATACGGACGTAAATCGGTACGTAGAACGGTCTCCAGGTCGTTTCGTACTATCCATTCGGTTTAAGCCTCGACTTGGGTGGGAGAGTTCCAATGTAAGTACCCGCCTATACGAGGGGCATCTCGGCGAAAACGTTCGGATTTCTATTAACCTCGAATTCGAGTGGCAAAGCAGCCGTCCAGTTTTTGCAAGAAGGACAAACCGGTCGGACGAAGACCGCTTGACTTAGCCGTCCGTTTTGGGATTAACTTAAGTCCAATGGTTCCGCGGGCTTAGCTCGGGTCGTGGTTAAGAAGGCTGCATAAACCCACCCATAAATCCGACGATGGGTGGCGTTTCGAGTGTATTCGTGTCTCGTAGGTATCAACGACGAGTGCTTTGACGTTGTTTCTTCGATCTTTCAGTCGTTAGTCGCGACACCAGGCGAAGAAACCGCGACAAAAATCTCTGGCGCCTACTTTAAACGACGATTATTTCGACGGTCGCAGAAGATGCATTTCGAGGCGGAATTCCTCGAGGAATCGTCGCGAGGGATGTCGATAAATTACGAGAAAAAAGGATAAGAAAATGCAATTGCATTAAAGTAATTTCTGCTTTTAACTTCGAAATAAAACTCAAATTTTTATACAGAATATGAAATTTAATCATTTGTATGCTTTTCGTTTTGTTCAGCCGATTTTTCGCCATCTTTCTGGTAAAACTTCGTCATTCGCCATCGAGACATTGACAGAAGTCTTTAAAAAAAAAATGAACGTAACCTCGTGTATTTGATTTATAATCGAAATTACGTTCTTTCCATCGGAATAGATCGATTAGGAAAATCGAAATACTTCGATTATCTTCGAAGACACTTCTAACAAACGTCGAACGAAAGGATAATCTGCCTCTGTATCGACTTTCGACGTCGTTTTAGGAAAATCGAAAAACTCGAGTTGGCGTGAATTTAAATTGGACAAAATTTGCGCGTAGAAAAAACATCCTACGTGAAATTGGAACCGCCTCTTTCTCACGTACGTCGTGTAAATTACACGATTTCGAGCCACGCTTGACTTTTCGTTCGAAATTACGTAAGAATTCTTTGCTTTTCACACGGCGATTTTCTGCTGCGATTTATCGAGCAATGCTTATATAAGGATGCATTTTTCTTCCTGTTCATCCATTTTACGAGTCCTCCGAGTCGTAAAGTTTGCAAAGGAGAATTAAAAAATTGTATTCGTACTTCTCTTTAATTTTTATTCGATTTAATCGATTTAATAGATATATCCACGAAAAGTCACGCTTCGATGATTCGATGTGTTTTTTCTACGCGTCAGATAACGCTCTGTCGCGGATATAAATCATTCGCGAGGACGAGCGCGACTCGATGAAGCTTCGGTGTAACGAGCTGTTGATATACGTTCGATACCTGTCGATGAACGTAGTCCGTACCAGTTGTACTGCTACTGTGCAAACAACGGATTAATGCCGACGATTGGCCCATCGGCAGCCTAACACGACTCTCGATATCGTTAGATTTTAGAAGGATAAGCACTTGCGCGTACAGATATTCCAACACGAGTCCAATTCGTATTACCGGCTGAACAAAATCTTTATCCGATGACTACGCGATGTAAAATTCGTATTTTATCGTATCACGAGGAAATCGCGAACATATCGCGTTTCTGAAAAAGAGGGAAGGTCGATTGAAAATCTGTCGAAGATAATCTTTGAAGATTGATGAAGATCGACTGAAATTCTGACAAAGATTGGCTCGCAAAATTGGAAATTACCAACATTAAAAATCTAACAAAGACTACTCTGATAATTGGAAAAGATCGGTTCTGAAAATTGGATAAAAATCGACATGAAGTTTTGCCTCTCTCTTCGAGAATTAATAGCGTTCCACCGACCCGGAAAAAAAATCTTGACCGTGTGAAAATTGATGGATTTTACGCGTGTCTGAAAATCTCGAGACGCAGCTATCAAAGAACGTTCGCAGTCGTCGCGAAATATTTAACAATGTTCAACGGGTATTCCTTTAAGAATCGATCTCGCAATAAGGATAAAGAAAAGGTTTAAGAATCGTCGAGAAGGAGCGATTCGAGTCGACATTCAGCTTAGAAAGTTGAAATTTAAACCGCTTTTCGTAATGCCAATAGTCGAGAGTTTCGATTGCCTTCGTTCGTAAGCCAATTATTAAAACCGAAATACGGCCATAAATTATTCGAATCAATCTCGAGGTAAGGTATTACCGTAATACTGCCTGTGGTACGCAAAACGGCTCGTATTCCATCGATGTCGCTCGCAAGCGACGAACTTTTGAAATAAAGTCGAAACGGAAAATACGAACGAACATTACGGGGATAAGTGTCCTGGATAAACGCATGAGCGCTTTGAAATAATGAAATAACGAACTACGAACGTTGCGACTCAAATTTGTTCCCTCGCGGCACTCGACATCGAACGATACACGCTGTGAAACGTAACGAAGTCGGTCATTGCTGATATCCATTCGTAATTCTTAAAGTCACTATGAAAATCGGTACATCGAGGCTAAACGAATTATGGGCTGGAAAGAAAGAATCGGATCTTTTAAGAGATCTTTAAGAGGTAAATTTCTTTGGGGACTCAGATCGAACGATGTAACAATATGTGAATACATTTTTACTTTTCATTTCTTTCGTAGTTTTATATATTTTATAATTTAATAATACAATAATATATATTAATTATATATTGGGTTGTTCGGATATTCCTAATATTTTATAAATATCAATATCAAAATATTCAGAACGAAATGGAGCGAACCATCTACGGGCTGTTAATTTTGATAGAGTACCATGGCCGTAAACAACACAAATTTTCTCATGAGCTTGAGTCGCGTTAATACCTAAATCGAAATGATATTGTACAATGTATCGAATTTTCTCAGTGATTTCACTCATGTTTAAATCGTTAAATGTTAAAAAAAAAAATATCTTTAAAGTCGTCATCGAAATGGAAAAATCGAGTCTAGACGAGTTAGACGTTGAACCGAGAGGAATCGAATCTTTTAAAACGTCGTCGTATGCAATTCCACGTCTATTTGGACGATCGAACTTTTTCTTCTATTTCTTCTTCTCCATTTTTTTCTTCTTTACCTCCATCCTTCGTGGGAAAAGCTTTAGAACGATCTTCGGAGAATGCGAAAGAGACGGAGCTAGTGGGACGATAAAATGCAATGTCATTGAAAATACGTCCGAAGCTTTGCGCATTGATAACGCTTCAGTCCGAAGAAAGAAACCCGTTTCCATCGTACGGCCCGTCTACGATATCTCTGTCCACCGCTTTCATCTCCATCTTTTATCATCGTAGAATCTAGATGTCGAAGTCTCCTCGTGCATACTTGCGTCGTCGACAAGATGGACGTCGACGACGACGATGACGAAGATGGAAGATCTATGAATAAAGAAAGAAGCAACGACTGGATGTCCGTAGTTCGACATAATCGCATGGAAGAATCAGCAACAAGCGGGATTCAATCTTTCGTCCCGTCGATACGATGAGAAAGGAAGAAGAAAAAAAAAAGAAGTTGAACGAAAATCGTACCACGATAACCTTTCGTACTTGCGAATCGATAATTCAATTTCATATGATCGCTCGCGTAAAACATTACGGTTGGAAGAAAGAAATACGTTCTAAAAGTTTTTCATCGATACGTCCAAGGAGATACGCGAATCGACATTAAACGCGTGAATCGTTATGGAATCGAACGAATTTAGGGAACTGAAAATGAAAAAGAGTGACATAAAAGCGAATGCTTGCGTATCTTTTATCGAACCACGAATTAAATTCTAGCTCTGAAGAGTCTCGAGACCGAAGCGCGTGATTTCGAAATAAAATCAAGTTTTTAAGATCATTTTCTCGGGTTAAACGAGCCGCGAAATTGCTCTTAGATATCGTCCATTGTGAGAAAAAATTCGTTTCCTCGTCTTATCCGTTCGAACAAAGTTTCCCGTTGTACAAAAATTGTAGGTAAGCAAATCGCGGAGAAAACGCTTATGCACAAAATGAAATAAAATCGTTCTTTCGGTAGTCTCAAAAGAAGGACGGACGATAATTCACGATGAATTATCGGCTGAAAAGTTGAACTTCGTTAGAGAAAACTTGCAAGCACGTGCGTCGGTCAGCGGCTCGCGATTATTTCTATTTTTAGCCCGTAAACCGATGGAAGAAAGATGTTTACCACGAAGCGACGCCAGTCGCGTCGTTTTTATTTCTACATGCCGATCGACGATTCCACGAAGCTTCTCGATGCAGTCTAACCAATTTAAAATGAAGACGCATCATAAAAAAATATAAAAATCGTAGAAAAGTCAGAGACGAACGAATTCGAAGAAAAAGAGAAGCCAGTCTGCACGAACGAGGGAAGACAGAAAAAAATTCGAACTATAGGAAAAGACCTGGCAGCGCTTTGCGTCGCGCTTCGAACTAGGCATCGAACGTGCGTCGCTCGAAGCGTTTCGATACGAAACGCGGCACGTTCTTCTCTGTTAAACGCTTTAGGCGGCATCGTTTCGTTCCTCCACCTATCGTCGCGCTTTAAAAAGAACATTCGCAAGACTGCCGTGCAAAAAATATCGACGCCTGCGTATCTACGGATAAAACAAGAAAAAAGAAAAAAAGAATAATATCCTCGCAGGAGAATCCTTACGCAGGAAAGCTTGGTTGCCATTAACGGTCGAACGTAACGTTCGTACGAGCGTGGAGAGTAAAATCGAACGAGGAAGAATCTCGGGTACCAATTAAACACGAACGACGAGCGTGTGAGTAACTGCGTCGTTTAAGCCGTCGTCGAATCGAGGCGATATCGAGGCGAGATTAGCGGCATAATTCGCAGCTGTTCTACCGGTTGGCACGTGGAGAGGGTTGGCGGGGTGTCGAGTACCGAACCAGGAGGGGGGGG
>JAITYT010001776.1:486164-511675 GCA_025433975.1 Liostenogaster flavolineata
TTCTTCCTGATCGTGCTCGAAGCGTGAAGACCGCGGCAATGCATCGCACGAAATTTATACTCCGTCGTACGGTCGAGTACCTGCGAATCAACGAGCGAGATATATCGCCGTGCTAAGTCGTCGGACACGTATCTACACGGGGTAGTCGTTGCCACGAGGAAATAAAAGACCGCGCCGATTCGACGTCGTAGAACATATCAGGGGGACGGTTTCGTGACCGGTTTGATATACGCGTAGCTCGCACGCGCCCCACGCTCCAGAGCTGTCCTACGATCGTCGCGCCATTTTTATGGCTTTGGACATTTCCTTACCGAGATACGGAGAGCCGTTGTGAAAGCCGAGCGACGGAGCTTTCGGCTCTAGGCTCGATTCGTGGATTTTCCAGGTCCCATGACGCGTTTCACGTCGACTTCTCCGACTTCTCGTGTAAGTCGCCACGAGATAAGATCGTTCTCGAAGGGGAACTCGTGGAAGCGACCCTTCGATTCGAGGATAGTCGGATTTTTTTGATCGTGCGTCGTGTAACGACAAGATTCCGGGATTATTACGGGAATTATAGTTATGCGAGGATCGCAATTACGTAGTTAAGTGGAATATAAGGAATTACATCTAATCGATAACTTCTTAATTCTTGTTTTATTAATACGTCGTACGTGAGTGACGACGAGGTTTGCAGTAGAAATTATTACAAGAATTACGGTAACGCGAAAATTGCAATTACTTAATCAAATGGAATATAAGAATAGACCGCTTCGTTCGAGGAACCAACAGAAAAATATTTCTTTGACTCGAAAAATTCGGTATCGTAATTCGAGTGCTTTCTACAGATATGCAGGAAAAAATTCCACCCGAAGTATCGCGCGCGTTATTCTGTAATAGTTCGCTTTATTACAAGTATTTCTATAAACATTAAATAAAAACACATCAACTCGCGATCGATCGAACGACGATTTCGTTCGAAACACGAACGGAAGAAATCCTTTTCCCAGCACTGCGTCTAACTGGGAAAAATTCGGTATCGTAACTGGATAGAGAAAATAAGAGTACTTTTTTCGAATATCTTACATCCAAACATTCATACCTACGTACGTAGCGGTCGAGGCGACACGAGGAACGCGGATTTGGCACGACCGCCTCTTGGCAAGTGCGATCGTTCCCCAGCGAGCAGACGCGAGACGCGTACGTCTCAATTGCGAGCTCGAATCGCGAATTAAGTGGAAATATAAGGCCGTAAATCCGCGAAAGGTAAGCGGAACTCCCCTCCTTCTCGGTCGAAGGACTTAGGAAGGTACGAGCATCATCGATCCGAGTGACGTCATTCATCGACTTCCAAAAAGTCGAAACGACTCTATTTCTTCTTCCTTCTTTATTTATTTCATTGCTTTCTCTTCCTTCTTCGAAATAAAATTCCGCCATGGAAGAAACGAAAACGTTTTCCTTGCGCTTTTTTTTTTTTTGGAAAAGACAACGACGGAATCGCGATCTCCTCGAGAGATCGACGAGTCTAGCGTGTCCTCGAGATAACTCATGGAACTACGTGCGCCGCTGTATCTTACAAACTTTCGAAACGTGACGATTCCTCGACGCTGCGCGATAACCTCCTTACGCCTTGTAGATCTTAATTCCGATCGAGTGCTTTCCTTCAACGTGCTGGAATAGTATCGAGCCCGTGCCAACTTCACGGTTATTCCAACGACGACAAGGACGACAAGGACGACGAAAGAAAAAGAAAGAAAGAAACGAGTTGTTCGTAGCTGTCGGAATATGCTCCATTTCCTCGTAAAAAAAGTAATTGCTCTTTACATTTCATTTGAGCCGTTAAAATCGTTACTCTCCCTCGACTCGATAGCTGATAGTAAAGCGAGACTCAAAGGACGTCGATTCGAAGGAAGTCCGCGTTTTAAGGAAATTCCTCGCGGAGTTGCTTCGCGAAGAATCCTCGCGAATATCGAAAGACTGGCAAGCATTGATCGCGAGATCTTTGTCGAACGTCGACGTTATTAAATCTCGAATGTCGGGGCGATTTAACGAGATACGCGTTTAATGAGAACGCGGGCAATGGAATTTTATCTCGTTTAAGAGGATTCGTGGCTTGTTGACGTTTCGGTCCTCCAATCGTCACGTTCGATTTCTTTGCTCCTCTGTGTCGCGTTTTGTGTCGCGTCGATCTCCATTCAACGGAGCGACTCGCGCTCCGCGAGCTCTCGTTCGATAATAGCGCTCCATGCTATCACCGAATGGTATTAAAATCTCGCGGGCGAAACGGAAAAATGATTTAATTCGCCTTGGGAGTATACGCGCGCGACACGGTAAATGAAATATGCGTAGAACCGTGGTAATGCGCGATATTATCAAAGATATCGACCGAACGATCGTCCATTTCGTTTCACGAAGTTAATCGCATCTTCGATGAACAATCGAGAAGGTCAGGTGTTTGTCGGAATACTCCAGTTGGTCGAAGGATAGAATTTCTTAATTAAATAAGCAGGAATTTCGTCACGCTCGATTTTAAAGGGGCGGACCTCTTTAAAGCGGAACGACGAGAGCGAACTTTCGTTATCATTGAGACGAAAAAGCTAGAACTTTGCCGGGGAGTTACGAAAAATTAGTGTAGTCGGTACTCGTTGTTCTTGAAAATTTCGTTTAATTCGACTCTCGAGCGCTGCTTTCGTCACTGTTTCGAGAGCGAGTCTTTGACGCATTTCTCTTTTTTTTCATTCCATATCAAAGACGAGTCGTTCGAGCTGCACTAAAATGAAAATACCTCGTCGTGCACTCAACCCTTTCGTTATTACGAGGGCTCAAATTCAATTACGACGTAACGTGGTTTCTAACGCGTATATAAAAAATATCACTTTTATATTTCTCATTAAGAAAATAAAAGAGTCTAGCTAAAACAAATCAGTCCATCGAACGTCAAGACATGACAACGATTACTATTTAATCCAATATTACTGTTTAATATTTATTTACGTTCATTTAAGCCTTTCGTTTTTACAAGAGCTCAAATTCAATCGCGACTTAACGTGGTTTGTAACGCATTCGTATAAAAAATCTCACTCTTACACGGAAATATTGATGGGAGATATTAGAAAAAAGTCTCTTCCAAGGCATAGAATTAAAGAAACGCTCGAAGAGCTAGGGGAAAAAATCAGACGAGCGTCCACGTTACTTAGACTCGTTCGACTCACCGAGTATGGGGTTACCGCGATGCGTAGCCAGTCCACCGAGCGTCAAGACGTGGGAGTGGTCGGCGGTGACGACGAGCAGCGTCTCCGTGAGATCGACCTCCTGCATGACGGCTCGAACCGCTTCTTCCAGCGCCAGAGTCTCGTCCAGAGCACGATAAGCGTTGTTGTAGTGGTGCGCGTGGTCGATCCGACCGCCTGGAACAACGTTAGATCGACAGACGACTCGATTATTCTCCTACAACAACGACAAAGACGGCGACCAACTCGGCCAAGAACGCAATTTACGCGAGGCTTGCATTCTCTTGCTGCCCGGAACGGATCTAAAGTAGGATATGCTGCCTTTAGCTCGTCCCTTGTACTCGTTGGCAGATTCGAGCGCGTTATCGACAGACCCAGTGAAACGTTCGAAGGTTACTGGATAAGACGGTTCGCCTCTCGTCACGAAGAAAATCGAAATATCGTCAAGACTCCTGGAATTTTAGAGGCGAATCAGTTTCTTCCGATCGACAATGTCTATTTTTAAAATCGTGATCAACCCTTTGCCCTATGATTTATCCTAAAGAAAAAGAGAAGTAAACCTACCTGTCGATTTTTATCAAATTTATTTATTACAGAGTCCGTAGTTAAAACAAATTATTTTGTAATTCATTTTTATTTCGAGTCGATGACGTAATCACCCTCGTTATCGCTGAACTTTTAATCGATGTTTCAAACGAAATTCGAACTATTAGATTCGAACGTGTGAAAGGAGAAATGGTTTAAAAATTATTCGGAGATTCTACGCGTAGTTCGTCGATCGTTCAACGTTCGCATTATCACGGGGAATAGAAAATCTGTAAACAGGTGCGCCGAGAGAGATTTCGCGTTATGCAAATCCATACATACGTAATAATATTGATATATACGCGCGAATAATATTTATCGATAGCGAACGTAGCGAATTTCGCGTAAAATGACAAAGTTGTCGTCGTAACAATTAGCTACGATATTAACAGTTTTCGATAGGCTAAAGCGATCCGGCGGTTCTGCCATGACAACGCAAACAGAGATTCGGGCTCGCGGATCGATACGTCAAACGGTTCGGATGATTGCGCGCAAAGCATTGCGCGAGATATTAGATGCACGTAACCTACTTATTCTCTCTGCCTATGGCTCTCTCTCCCTCCGCCAACTTTCGCCAACGTCGAAGTACATCGTTGACATCATCGATGAACTTCACGACGTCGCGATATGCGCGATCCAACCAACGATACGAGCTAATATCGGACCGCGGCAAATTAGAACGAGTATTTTGAGCCGGCCACTTGGAAAAATTGACTTTCGTTCGCGTCTTCTTCTACGTATCGTTTTTCCGTCGCAGCGAATTGGTCGCGTTCCCGAGATATTTTATGTTTTCCACTTTTTTCGAGGCCGTAAAATCGTCAAATGTTGCTAGTTACGATCTGTCCGTCTAAAAACGATATTTTAGGCAAAATATTCGAAAGAGGGCGATGAACTACTTCAAACGCGGAAGTAACGTGGAAATCCATCGCATTGTGTTGTGCCAAACGGCGCTTGGAAAGTTACGTTACAGTTACAGAGCACATTTTAAGAAAAAATTATTAAAATTGGTAATTCCATTGAAAAGTTATAACGATTTAAACACGAGTGATATGTCGATTCTCAAATGCGTTCGATATATTCATTGGATTCGATTTATCGATTCCGTTCGAAATATCGATTCTCGATTCGATCACTCGCGAGGGATGGGCGCGTTCATACGTGGAGGGACGCGCGAGTAACTTCCATCCGATACGGCTTACGTCAATTATGTTAAAAGCTTCGAGAACGGCGGTGTTACGTTATCCTTCGATGAACGAGCGTACGTAAATTCGTGTGAGTCGAACGAGCCGCGCGGTAGAAGGAAAGGATTCGAACGAAGAGAGAGAAGAGAGAAAGAGAGAAAAAAGAAGACGAAGCGGGAAGAAGTGTCGGGAAAAGGGAAGGAGAGGAAAAAGGGGCAGAAGAGAGGAGAAATTAGATAAAGAGAGATGGGAAGAGCCAGAAGAAAAGAGAAAAGGGGAAAAGAAAGGAAAATGGTAGAAAAAGAGAGAAGGAAAATGGTAGAAAAAGGAGAAGCGTGTGAGAGAGGAAAATAACGGTCGCAAGACAGGAGAAAGGAAGACAGAGAAACGTCCACTACTGGTCGAAAGATTCGTATTTTCAACGTCCAGGTTGGAGCAACAAGACCATTCGTTGCTGCGTTATTTCAGGGATGCGTTCGATGCGGATTTCGTCGTCTTCCTTGTTGGAATCGCGCTGGAAGACGGCCGGAAAGCACCTAGGCGAATACACGCGTGTAGAACGCTCTCGCAGCCGTTTCAAACTTACCGGACGCTTCGAATTTCGTCCAATTTGTCCTACGAGCCTCCTGGGAGTCGCTTTGTATTTCTACTCGAAGCGCTTGGCGCGGAAAGCATCGCGCCAATTATGATTGGCGCGGTGACGAGCCGCGTTATATTCGCTTCGATGATAAGATTCTTCCGGCATTTCCAGAGCCGTACTCTCTACTACTTACTCTCGCGGCTATTCGTGTCGTTATTGTCAATGTCGTCGGTCACGACAGAATAACCGCGAATCTCGTTCAAAAATTTCACAATCGTTTTCGCGTATCGGTTGAAAAGTTTCCCCGTAATTAACGCGTCGTGTTTGCGCATTATTCGTTGGAGAATTAATCGCACGGTACTCGATGCAAAATGTTTATCGAAGGTGATTCGTTCGTCCTCGATATGATTTTAATTTAGTCTGACTATTTATTCCTTTGAGTATCGGCGGTTACGTCGCGATTTTGTTCATTAATTCTTACTTGTCTGTGCGTCTCAGTCATTCTACAGTGAAAACCACTGCGCCTGAAATACGGGCGACGTGTTTATGAAATATAAAAGTCCTGAATTTAGCTATTTTTTTCAGAGATCGATAAAACGGAATCACGCAAACAAAATTATTTGAAACATTTAAAAGTGCAAATTTCTTTATAGGGAATGTTTTTATACACGTGCAACGGATCATTTCGTGTGTTCTTTCCTCTAGGGTAGAAGCAAATTGGTAGAACGCGTGATCGATATTACTACTGAAAAGTAGTGCGAGTCAACGACGCGATGCCTGCCTGCGATGGCGAGCCTGATTTAATTTTCCTAATGTGTTACGAAATAATTTTCCCCGTCGCCATTTTGCTCGACAAATGCTACTCGTATCAATCTGGCTAGAGTTCAAAGGCACTGGATACGTAAATTCGACGCGTTAGAACGCGTAGATCAAGTTTATAACTCGCGACTGCAAACAACGTGGAACATTATACAGCTTTTGTGGCTACGATATTGTAAAGTACTCTCATAGATCGCCTCCTAAGATGAAAATGGAAGAATTGATATTCTCGAAACGTGGGTGGGAGTCCGATTTCTTACTGTTCGGATAACTTTATGGGTCGCACAGAACAGTCCATAAAACTCGACAGAGGTGGCGGGAGTCTATAAAGGAAAAATTTGACCCTAAGATTTTTCATCAATTTTTTGTATACCCGTGGACGTCTCCGAGACGTCGTAAACAAATTCGACGTTATGCGTGGACACTCTCTTGATCGGAAAGATAGAAGATCCGAAAGAATTAATCGTCCAGACGACAATGGTGCGTTTAATTTGTTATTAATTCGTCGTATTTCCTTTTTACGCAAAACAGAGATTATTGGCAGCCTGCAATTTATTAAAATACACGCGGTCGTAATAACGAGCTTTTATATCGTCGTTATCGATTCGTATCGACTCCGACACTCGCAGGAGCGTTAGAGAGAAAATAAAAGTTCGTGGAACGAGCCGGAATGAATTTACGTGATTTTTTTTTTTATTAAAAACTCGTCCGATCGTAAGATCGATCGTGTGATGTGTCCCGACGATTATTTAATAATTAATCCGTTCGAAATTATCGACGATTGTTATATTCGATCCTCGTTGCGAGGTCGAAAGATCAAAGATCATTCGATTACGAGGTTAAGTGAATGACGTCTCTCGATGCTGCGTCACTCCGTGCGTCGAACCGACGACGTCTCCAGGGACATCGCGTCGTATCCGTTGCCATTAACGAGTCTGCACGATGATTACGGGACGAATAAAGAAAAACACGCATCTAATTCTCCGTTGAATCAGCACAACTGACGATTCGCCGTTTCAGACATTTATCTTTCGAATCAGAAGCCTCCTCGAAAATAATGGTTTTTTTCTACTTTTGGCGACGCAAGAAACACGTTTATTCATCGAC
Source organism: Liostenogaster flavolineata (assembly GCA_025433975.1). Lineage (NCBI taxonomy): Eukaryota > Metazoa > Arthropoda > Insecta > Hymenoptera > Vespidae > Liostenogaster > Liostenogaster flavolineata. The sequence continues at coordinate 493,646 of JAITYT010001776.1, forward strand.
GGCAAATGAAACGCTGGACTACGAGACGAAACGAATATTCTTCTGCTTTTTATGGACGATGAGAAAAAGTAGAAACAAGTTGCGTCACGATGAGTTTCGCGATTAGAAGGGAAGTTGGACTGAGTCTTCGCGACGATTACGAGAGAAATAAGTCATTGTTTAAGAAACGCAATTGCCTTCGTAATTCATCGTTCGAGATATTTATCTTTCAACTAAAGAGTGCTTTTGAATAAAATTTGTCTACGCTTGTAACTAAGTTTGGAAATTTATACGAAAGAAAAACGTGGCTCTTTCTTATCTATTTTAAACGACGAAATCAACCCGACATTTTCCATCATCAAGAGCAAGCGTCGCGGCAAATAAAACGATCGACAACGACACGAGGTAAATCAGACACGATAAAAAAAAAATTAGAAGATAGCAACGCGACGATGAATTTCGCGATTGAAACGACAGTCGCACAGATATTTTCTACGGTTAGAAAAAAAATCGAAGCTGCTCGTCGTGTTCGGAGAATCTAACGAAAGATCGCTGCGTAATCGTAAGGACGAGTTAAACAGAGATGATTCGTTCCCTCGTACCGCTAGAATCGTCGAACGAATCGTTCTTTTATGTACGTTGAACGTCGACCGAACTCTTTCGAGCTAAGGCATTCTTCACGCGGGAAGATCGAGCGCAGTTCGACGAGATTCGCATCGAACGAGGGCGCGAACGTAGGCAAACCAGTGGCAGAGCGAGAGATCGATGGGAGAAGTTCCTCGTAGCCCGCGAGAGCGTCGTTAAATCGCACGACGACAGGAACACGGCTCGTGATTTGGGAATCGTAGTCTGTTTAACGTCGCCTTTCGAGAGCTGGAGGGATGGAAGGAGCTTCGTGCCACGTTGAGGCGTGCCTTCGTGCACGTTGGGGCTAAGATTATCGATTTGACACGACTCGATCGAGGTATGAAACAACGGAGAGAATTCGATGTTGTAAATCGACTTTTCTAAAAATTTGTGGAAAAAATTCTTCTTTCTTTTCATCGAAGAAATTGAAAATAAACGATGAAAAAAATGACAAACGATATCCTGCAACTATTGAAAGAATTATTGAAAATTTGTGAAAAAATTCGTCGTTTTCTTCATCGAAAAAAATCCAACGCAACATCTCGATAAAAAAATGCGTTCAAAATTTTGCAATGTGTCAAACGAGCATCCTGCAACGAATGTCTTCTTCAGTTTTCGTCTCAAACGAACCGTGTAAATGCGAAACTCTGGATTTATTTATCACGAATGAAATTTTGACGAAGCTTTCTCGCAGACATTAACGCGTCGCTGCGTCTTACATCGAGGTAAAACAGAAAACTTCTTTATATATTCGCGTACAGTTTCATATTTCAAATGGCCTTTCTACTCGTCTCTACCCGGACGTGATTTATTGCGCGCGATAAATCGCGTCTGACGTCAAAGTATCGCCGCCACAAAAGACTATCGACGTGTCGCGTCTAAAGCACGGTCCAACGCGGATACATTCATCGCGCATGCATCAAGACCAGGCACGAACTGCGTGTAAACTCTTGCATCGAGGAACGAAACATTGTCGAATCGATGGATGTTTTTGTCGTAAAGACACCTTGTCCTTCCATTCGATTTATCGCTTCGTTCAAAAACGATTTTTCCTCAAAGTCGTCTTTTTGTAATGAAGTATTTTTAAAATCTCCCACGAGATGAGATGAGATTATCTTTATCAAAAAATCGTTAGACAGAATACGAAGCGAAATTTTGAGATATTTTTTGTAAAAACGTACTCTCGCGAAGGATCTAAAATGGTGTTTTTCGCAATGGAAGATTCTGACGATTTAGCACGTTGAAAATGTTTGAAGAACCCTTGGAATAAAGGAAGCGTCGAGATCGGAGAAATATCTTCTAGTTTGTAAAAAGATTCGTTATTAATGCCGAATCGAAACGTATAGCTTCGATTGCTTCGAGGAAAGCAATTTGGTTGAGATACTGCGCGTTGTTGATAAATGGCTTGAAAACAGTCCCGTAAAAGCCATTGAGTACTGAAATGGTTAGTCTACTCCCTTTTTAGAATTTATCGTGACTCTGCTCTTCTTTTTATTCGATGGAAGGAATTTTAAACGTCAACTTTTACGTGCTTCCGATCGATAAGTATCGTAATTAGATTGACTTAAACGTTTAATAAAAAAGAAGCAACGACGAAACTAAGAAAAATACAATTTTCGAGCTTTTCGATTCGATTAAAAGAATATCGACAAATTAGCATACTTTCGAGTTTATCCAATCGCTCAGGAGCTTAAATTAAACAGAAATCATTGTCGGTTTCCGCTAGAAACAAATAAATATGTTTCATAGAAATCCCATGCGATTGTAAATAGCAATTACGCGTCTCTTATTTAACCGATGAATTCGGTTTTGTAATTATAATAACGAAAATTAGTGAACTGAGCACATTGCGTGGATTAAATCCTCAAATATTGGAATCAATCGAAGCACGTTTGTGCGTCATTTATTATTCCGTATTCCTGAATAATATTTCGATTTCCATTTTGGGTGAATATGAAGTGTAACAGAGAAAAGCACCGAAGGAAAAATGAAAAAAGATAGAAATATTCTTGAATTCGAACACGCGTTCTCTGTTTTCCGATACTCGCGGAAGTTTCTTCAGGCGAAGAGTATCAGGCTCGGACACTGTCTCTGGAGAGTACCTCTCAAACGGACGCATATCTTCTTATCGTCGTAACCTATCTGCATTACTGAACTAGTCTCGTCTCTCTGAATAATACGAAAAAGGCGTAAAAATAATGTCGACGACTCGAAATAGTTGAGAAGCCTTCGCGAATGCGAGAAGATGGTAATTACTCACGAATGACGTAACGCATATCGGCGGATTAATTATACACGAAATTTCATCTCGACTGATAAAATGGACGGTGCAACTTCGAAGACTTTGATAACGCACAATAGAATGGAATAGAATTTTCCGATACGCCGAAATTAACCCGTTAACGATTCACTTACATCCTGCAGTTTAATCCCTTTAAAGTTCGGCTCCTATCGTTTTAATAATTACGCTTTAACTCTCAAAATCAGATTGAGTTTCATTAATATTCAATGCTTCCAAATCTTCGTACTTTAATGCGCCATGGGATATCGTGTCTGGCTATTTCGTGCTTCGCATTATTAATTTTATTTCGCTTTCATTCGATATTTTCGGAGATACGTTACCACGGAAGTGATGAAATTAATTAATAACGATCGATAAATTCGCGAGGCAGCAATATAGCGCGCTGTAACGTCCATTCCGTTAACGACGTCAGATTATTGTCCTTTCTCGATCCCCTGTTTCGTTCTCTTTCTCTCAAGGATTTCGCATCTAAAAGAATACATTAAAAAATAAATTTCCTCTGCATCGATTCGACGCGACTCATTATCCAAGTGGAAGCGTTTGGAATTATCAGGGGGATCGGAAAGTAATCGATAATTATTATTTCAGATTCGTGTGCCAATGACACGACGAAAAGAATGACGAAAATGAATTGCTCGATTTTTCCGTTTGGAGTCTGCGTCTACCGTAACAACAGTGAAAAATAGCAGTGAAAACGAGCATGGGAATCGACGGTGCTGTCGTTCGTTAAAGACTCGTCGCTGGATTTTGTCGCATTTGTTTCGGTCAAGAGCCATCGAGCCTGGAAACTTACCCCCTCCTTCAAAAGCATTTGGCTACGACTGGAGTGCCGAATGCCGTGCCAAAATCCATTAAAAAGTCTTAAGCGTCCCTCGATGGCTCGGGGAGGGGAGGGAGGAAGAGAGGAAGCACCAGTTGCTGCAGGTCGAAAAACATCGATCTACGAATAACGCTTTCCCTTCGAGCTAGGGCGTAATTCCGTACGATGCCCTTTAAAACAAGGCGTGACGCGTTAACCTACGCCACTAAAATCTCATTTTCATCAGTCGCGACGACGACATTCTCGAGGTTACTCCAGAGAGGAAAGAACTACGACCGTGTTCGAATGCGCGTTCGACCTGTCTATTTTGCCACTGAGTTTGAAAGAGCGGGAAAACTTATTCGATCGAGACGTACTTCGTAAATTGGCAGTCGATAATGGCTGGTGAGAACCAGTGGAGCGTGCTTCGAGGTAGATAACGTCGATCTCGAAGATAGATACAAAATAAGATTACGAAATTGATGATAGATTTTAAATTTTGGCGAGAAAATAATTCCGAGTTTTCTTTTATCGCGAAATAAAACACAATTTTTTTGTACGAAGGACGAACTTCGATCGACGATATATTTTTCATTTTGTTCGACGGTCTTTTGTCATTATTCAGGCAACTTCGCGATTCGGAACGGTAAAACGAAAGCCATGTAGAACAAAAGCGTAAGACCAGGTGTTTGTTAAAACCGAAATCTCTTTCTTTCCAGCCCAATACGTTCGTGAAATTCCTCGAATCGCGTTTCGCTAGCTATTATTTATAATCATTATTCTATAAATTGGTTCGATCGTTTTTAATCGAATCGTTGGAATCACGCGTATAAATTCCTTCGAGCTCGCATCCATCCCGTTTCCGGCTTAACAACGGAAAGGGTATCAAGGATGTAGGTGAGATATTCCGATTTGGTACGCGTTTCTGTGTTTGCCGAAAAATATGTATGCCAAGGGGCAATGTTTCCTGATTAGGGATACGATCCGGATCAGCGTTTTCCCCAGGACCGTTCCTTTTGTAAGTCCTACCGTCTCTTTTCTTTGCGAACGATAAACCGAGTTGCCTTGGTATATGTGGGTTAGTAGCGGGTGCGGAGCGATAAACTCAATAAAGTGCAGAACGCTGACTCGATTCTCGAACGGAGAGAAAGAGGGAAAGAACGAAGAAAAAGGAAGAAAAGAGGCGAAGAGAAAGGAAGAGAGAGAGAGAGAGAGAGAGAGAGAGAGGGTCGAAAGGAGAGGAAGAAAAAGAAGTAGATTTTTCCTGTCGTCGAGAGTGTGAGATGTTTCTCTCGAGTATCGTTAATTTCGTCATATTCGCCTTCCTTTGTCGCTTCTGCGTGGATTTTAATCACCTGCTCTAAACTAGAAAGCTAGAGATGAATTTACCGCATGGGAGAAGCTGGAGAACGCGCGTAATCCTTCATTCGTAACTACTGTAGCCAATGGACGCAACAATTCCGCGTTTCGATTATTCGACGTATGCGCGTTGCGGTTACTTCCACGCTGAAGCAGCACTTGTATTTAATTCCATCCCGTAACGGACACATTTCGTTAGAAAATAGGAATCGATTTAGTCCTCTTCGCGCACCATCGAAATATTTATTCGAATTATTAATCGATTTCGATGAGTTTAGGGAATCAGGGATGTCCGATTACAAATATCATTCGTCTCGTTGACATGGTTGAAAATCTTCCGTTTGGAAATACACATTTTTTCCCCCCGATTGCGCGTGACACAATGACGAATCGTCCTTGTCTTCTCCAGTTCGAACTGGGGTAAACGAATCGTATTGGCTAAGAACGTACAGTTAATAATTGGCTGAATCAATGGTTAAACACTCCGTGATGTATCGATCCTAAAGTACCTTATTAAATAATTACTCGATTTCGATGAGCGTTGGGAATTTGGGAGAACGATTACGAATATCCTTTACCTACTCGACAAGATTTAGGATCTTCCATTTGGTCGTTCGCTTTTCCGGTTGCACGCGACCACTAATAATAGTCCTTGTCATCCTACACCGGTGTACCGACGAATCGTTAATACTAACAAAATTCTATGATAAAATATATAATCGATTCTGCAAGAATTTCGTCGCGTTCCTCGTTGCAAGGGATTATAAAGAAACAAAAGCGCAAAGAACGTGTTCTCGATGCACATCGACGAACGACGCGAAAAATATAATACGATAAACGTAAAAATTAATTCCGTGGATACGAAAGGCAGACTACAGTATATTAAAATCGGCCGAAAGAACAAATTAACGAAGAAGAACGAAGTGAGATTAAGCATCGATTCGGTCGAACGTCTCATCTTTTTTCGCGCATCCTCGTATTTCACCTTCCTACCTGGCGACTCGTTCAGCTACGTCCGACCTTTCCTTTAACGTAAAACGTCGGCTAATATCGAGGACGGAACCGTAGGAGGAAGAATGTACGCAACGCTTTTCAAGTGGTTTAAAAAGAACGCGCGCTCGCCAAGGAGAAAAGGGAACCGACTTTGCGGTCGTAAACTCGGCAGTGCTAACGGTCGCATCGCGAGAGTCTCGCGCGAGGACTCTTTTCACAGCGGGACTCGCGTGCATTCGTTGCATTCGCACGGATTGAAAGAGAAGACGCGCTTTCCTCCACGTCCTACGACGCTTCTTTTGACTCGGCCCGAAGTTCCTTTGGCCGTCTTACGACGCTTTTAACGAGACAAACTGAACGATGGAGCCCGACGCTCCGACAGGCTCACCTTCGACGAAGAGAAAGAAGCCCTCGGGGTTCTTCGCGAGAATCCGCAGCGCCTTGATGGTCATTTCGGCGAGGGAGGGGTCGCCGGTGCCGTTCGTGTTGCGATCGACGTCGAAATCCATGTGGGAATAGGCGAACAGTCCTGAAACGAGAGAAGGGAACGATCAGGAGTAGCAAAATAGACGAGAGTAGACGAGAAGAATTTTTAATCGTACGGCATCTTTTTTTCTTTACCTCCTTCCTCCAATCGATCGTCCGAAGATCGACGAGGGTCTCGATTAATTCCGTCGTGACTTTCTCCGATCCGTCTTCCGTTCCCCCCTCCCTCCTCTCCTTACTCCCGACGAGTCACGAAGGGGAGGAAGAACGAGCGATACAATTCCAGCGAGGAATTGCGTTGTCGCGCGCGCGCGAATTGAATCGCGGAATCTCGATGACGAATTCGTGACGTCGATGAATCGCCGCGATCAACGAGGTGGGCGTGCGAGCAACGCACGCGTTAATTCCGTGTCTGTCCTTGGGCCGATGCCACGTCTCGCTGATTAACAAGGACGCGCGAAATCAACGGATTTCGATCGATAGGCGGCATGCTTCGACTCGAAATCAAACGTAGAGAATCGAATGATTAGTACGCTAATTACAGACTGACTGCGAGCATCGATCGATTCCGGATAGACGCGATGATGGACCCGGAGAAGAAGGAGGAGCCGTGTTTCGAGCTGAAGGAAATCGTGCGAAAGGAGAATGAATTTATAGGTGTGTCGGAACGAAACTTCGACTTTTTGACAGATGACATTACTTGGAGATCGTGCACTACGTCACATCGGCAGTTGTTACGTTCTGAAGCCTTAGCAGACATGTTTAAAACGTTGTACGTGTCGATTCGTAAGAACGTAAGCGATATATATATATATATATATTTTTTGCTTTAAATTTGTCAAAATACATGCCAAATTGACTCGACTCCATCTGGCTATCACATCTTTCGATCGATGTCACGCGCTCTCTCTGAGCAGCACATCGTCAATTTCGAAGAAATTAAAAAATGGCTCGGCGAATAGATCGCATCAAAACCTGAACAGTTTTCTCGCGAGTTACCAAAAAATTAAGAAAAAGTTGTGGCAATTACGTTCGATAAAATATCTTTAACCAATTTTTTGTAAAATAAAAAATTAATTTTCAATACAAATAATCGAAGTTTCATTCCGACACACTTATTCGTCAGCTGCGAGATTATCGTATCTCTTCTCTCTACTCGCGCATGTCTGTGTTTGTAAGTCTGTGCGCGTCTTATTACCTGTCTCTTACGATATATCACTTTCTATAAGAATCGCCTCGTTCGTTTCGCGGAGGCGCGGAAATATTTCAAACGTAAATCCTTGGAACAGCTTTAAAATTCATGATGCCTCGGCGCGAACGCCTCTTATTCGGTATGATGAGATACAAAACGAGCTATCTTTGGGATTAAGTACGACTTTAGATCCTTCTTCCGTACCAAGGCGAATAAACGTCACCGCTCCTGTATTTATACGGTTTCTCATTTTCGATTGTTCGTGCGTACATATTTCTTTTTCTTCGTCGTGGCTGGCGCGTACGTCTTGAGCGCTTTCGACGAAAGTTTAATAGCGTCTCTTCTTGTACCTTGAGTCGATGCAAATACAGTAGAACGTATAAAGCCCGGTGGCAGGTTCCGGCTCCACTGTTGCTCGTTTTAAAGTTATTACAGATCACAGTATCGTACTCGCGCGTTCTTTATGCGCTGGAGGAAAATTATGCTTTATTTCGCCTGGAATATTATCTTTAAGATTTACCGACGTATTTCTAGCGAAATTTCGAGTCCTTATTTATCGCTATGCCCTATAAATCGAAGGGGATAGACACGAAAGATTTCCGTGAAAGCGATAAACTAACGCACAGCCGGGCTTTCACCGGCGAATAAAATATTTCGATCGAAATATCGCGAGATGCTTTGGATTGCGAGAAACAAAAAAAGAAGGCGAATCGATTTTGTTTGTTATGGCGCCGTATTTTATCTTTAGGTAGGTGGCTTTTAGCCGATTTACGATTTTCCTATGAAATATTTTTCGTTCGGATCAAAAAATACGGATTGAAAATTACTTTACGAGAATACTTTGCAAATTTTGTGAATTATCTTTGTTTGATCTTGATTCGTCTTATAATATAATGTAATATAATCAATATAATATAATTGATAGGAAGACGTTTATTTTTAAATTCCATTACATTTTGGCAATTTGTTGACAATTTATTGACCGCTCAACGAACTAACGATTCGTTTAATTTAGATCAGTAAAAATAATTACTGACACGATATTTGGATGAAAACCTCTTTATAATGTTCCTATGCGAAATGCGCGGTTATGAGATTAGAAGATTTCCCTTCCTACTTTATAACGTCTTCGATGCCGTATTTTATCTCTACGTAGGAAGTGGCTTTTAATCTATTTACGATTTTGCTACGAAATTAATTAATATCATAATTTACAGTGTCCCCGGAAGAGAAGACGTACATTTGGGAATGAATTTTATGAGTCGAAATCAACCTACCAATTTCACGATTCATTATTCGCGTGTACGTACGGTGATTAAACATATGCGTTAAATTTAATTAGCTGTCACGTAATAAGTTTTCATTTTGTTGCAAGCATTAAAGTAATGGTCCACTATTTTATTTTTCGCATCTCTTTGTACATTCAACGATCACGTTTCTTTAATCAAAGCGAACCGAAGAAGTTATTATTTAATTAATGTTTTTTTCAATTTTGATATGTGCAAATATAAAAAATTGTTGTTGCAGATATTCGATCGCATTACCGATACGAATTTTTACTCAAATTTCGGCTCGAATTAATATTAAAAAATAATACATAAAATTTACACTATCTCTCGCGCTAATTTATTCAACTTTTAATTGGCATTTATTGTTCCTATTCGGTGGAATAACGCGAATGAATTCGAACGTTATTTTAATATTATCGTACCGAATGAATTGCTTATAAATTATAAAGTAAAATTAACACCGTTCGTACGTCTGCCCACTCTAGTTTTATTAATTACCACATATTAAAAACATTTCAAACGATCACACGAATCGTCCTTTCGTGTTCGAAATTTCTCGAATATCGCGACTTCGCTTCTGGTTAAGAATCCGAGATTCATCGTGCGCCAGCCATTAAACCAAGCAGCGATTACAAGAACGGCTCGTGAACGTCGATGAGAGAAAGCGTATCAAGCGACTGCCGCGTTATTCGCCAAATGGCACGAGTATCGAGCAAAGATCAACCGCACCGCTCGTATCACTCGACTGCTCGATTATCGTTGCGTACTCGAGTACAAGAGTCAGGAGTTCTCAGCTCGAGCTTCGCAACGCCCCACTCGCACCACTGCGGGACACGGACTCTTGGTTAAAGTTGTGTGCTGACGTTGCGACAGATTTGCATCGATTGTCCCTTGTTTTCGTGTTCTATGCTACAGGTTTGAACGTCTCTACGATAGAGATAGAGCATGTAGCGAGGGATAGTGCGAAGGCCTCGTCATTGCCCAATGAAAGCAAAAAATCGGCATCGTAATTATCAAAGATAACTAGGAACGTAGACAAATTAATATACGTTCAAAAAATACGAAACTCGTTCAACTAGAAAATAATTATGTTGTTCGGAAAGTAATCTCCTTTTTTCTCCAACAGTTTTTCATAAAAACAACATTGAAAATACCAGATGAAAACATGAGAAAAAAGTTTTTTCATAAAAAAAAAAGAAACGAAATGACTTTCCGAACAACCTGGTAGGTATATCGAAAAGTTCTGTTCGTGTCTAAATTAAAAGAAACTAATATATTTTCGATGCATTGACTAATATTTACTGGACAATATAATTTCGATCGTTACTAATCACTTCTTTTTTTACCTTTATATCGAGCGCGTACGTAGAAATGCAATGGTCGAAAGAGTCAATGTTGAAACTTAAGATTACATTATTTGACTGAACTTTTCGGTAGACCTGATATAATCTCGTGGATTTAATTTCCCCTCGGGGATAGATCCGTGTGGATTTATCGATCGATATTTCGGATAACCCATAGGTTTAATTGTCTATTAATGTAAACAATGAGTGAAGTGTTGATTCTCACCATGTGGGCAAGCCAAATCGATCGATGGTTGCTAAGTGGCGTCGATGAGAGCGTCGTACGCTCTCCGCGTTGCGATATTGATAAAATTTAAGCGCGAACGCATGCATTTATCGGATCGACGCTACGGTTTATGAATATTTGTCGTTTCGAGTTATTTCCATTTCATTGCGATTGGTTTGGAAGGGTAACGTTACAGTATTCGTTGATATCGATTCTTACGCGGCGACGTGTGTCAAAGAGTTCTTTAATCAGCAAAAAACGTTCCCCTATGCGTCGAATCGTTCAATGTCAATTGGAAGATGCAATCTCGTTCCTCTTACCCAGTAGATAGTTCACTTTTCTCGGATCGATACTTTCGAACTGTTCCTTGTTAGCGACGTATCTCGCGGCGAAATTCCTAAGACGGTGATTCCTGGACCATTCCTCGATCAGATTCCGTCCGTCCAATCGTCTACCCTCTTTATCCGGTTCCTCCGGATCCAGAGTCACCTTAGGCACGAAATGACGTCTTCCTCCACCCAAGATTACCTGAGGGAACGGAAGTAATTTTACAGAATCGCACGCAAAATAGGCAGAATTATATTCGTAACACTACGGTAAGTATCGCTCGTTTCATCGATGCCCGAGGCTTTAAGACGTTCACTAGGTCGTGCATTATCGATTAACCCATCTAGTGGTCACCTACCGGTGTGGCGGTATGTGCCACCGGTGGTACAAAACCTCGCGAACGCGTCGAATCGTAGCTTCGTTTTTGTTAATATAATTAGGAACAATTTTTCATCGATTGAACAATTAATACTATAAGGAATATGTACGATTATACGAGCGATTTTTGGACTTCCGTTTAGAATTTTCTGTCTACAGTCGAAGAACTCTACGACGTAATTACGAGCATCGTGGAAATAGAGATGATCGGATACAAAAACGTACGATTTGGGATCTCGTTGCGAACGTGTTAATTTCTCTGACTTTTTCGACGCGAAGAAATATTTTAAAAAAGGTCGATCGATGTCATTCGGGTCAAAGATCATCGAGGATTCAACAGTAAATGTGGAACACGGAAGCGAGTAAATTCTACGCGCGAGACCAGAAAAAGTCTGCTCCGGCCTGAACTGCAAACGAAGCTTTCTTTTTTTTCGGATCCTCCCTTTCGAGTACGTGAACTACGAATAGAGAAAAAAAATCTCGTGCCTCGGTAAAAGGCAAGGAATATACGTTTCCCCGGGAGAACGGTAACGTATGTACGTATCTTCCGTTTCAACAGCCGATTAAACAATTCCAGCGCTTCGGAAGCAAAATCACAATGTTGTCTTTGATATCTCATTTGCCGACGAAGCGTCGTTACGTTCGCCTACTTACGAGTCGACTAGGACTCTGATAATGTATCAGAATGTATGAATGTATCAAATTTCGCAACGTATCAATGATTTTAGCTCTTGACTGTAGGGTAATTCGCAGAAGAATTTCCTTTCGATTGAAGAACGCGTCGACATCCACCCCCGCTCTTTCAGAGTCTTTTTTTACCCTGGCGTTCACGGAATTCCGTCTCCTCTAACGCCTGACCGGAAAAAGGTCCCTATCGATGGGTCTGGCCGTGTTTATCCGCCTCGAGACATCCAAGACAAACATTTTTTTACACCTTGTATCAGGGAAACGCGCGTCGTAATGCGTAGAAATTACGTTGGCGGATCGTGTCGAGCCATTTCCGCAAACTCGAGTCAGAAAATCCATCTGGACTGGTTTTATATCTCGGACGAGAGCCGGGGAATGTTAATAGAGGAAGTTAAATGGCGTCAGGATAACTCCGTCATTCGAATGGACCATTAATTCAAAAAAGATGCGAAATTAAGTTGAAAAAATAACGATAGCTCTGCTGCCGTTACTATTTCTTCATTTGAAATTTGTTCCGCGACGACGTTTAGTTCGATTAAAATTTAATAAAAATGTGCAACGCCCTAAATAACTCCGAACAAACACTTTTATATTCTATCGATCCCCTGAGGTTCTAAAACCAATTGAAACTTCCGCTTCGGCATTCACGAGTTGTATTATTAATTTTTTTTGTAATCAATAATCGTGATTATTGTGTCGGGAAAAAATACTATCGGTTTCTTTCGTGTGAAATAAAACTCAATTTTCAAAATTCGTGAAAGAACGAACTTTAAACAACGATTTATTTTCCATTTTGTTCGATGACCATTTACCATTTTTCTGACAACTTCGTGATTCGTAATCAAAACACTGACTAAAATCATTCAAAAAAACATAATTTCATTTACTCGTGAAAACCGAAATTACTTTCTTAGCATATTAATATCACTTTTATTTTTATAACTCGCATACGTGTTTTTTGGCTTTAAATTTGCTTTCGTCTCGATGCTTGATAAATATCAAAGTTCTTAAGCGCATTTCGACGTTCCATAACGAAATTTTAGAAAATCTTGGAATATTTTTCACTCGATTTCGACATGTTCAGTTTGACGTCTCGCCGTCTTCGTCCTCGATGGAAATGCCAACGTTATTAAAAAAAATCGTCTTGGTGCATTCAAATCTCGTCCTACAGGAGTGCGGTCGCGCCTCGTCGAGATCTTGAGCGGTCGACTTTAACAAGGCGGAAAGTTTCGCATCGACGTCTGGACGAAAGCACGCTCGATGGGACTCCTCTCGACGAGTTTTCATAATTTTTTTCCTTTTCTTCCGCTCCCTTTTCGACCCCTTCTCCGGTCGTTCCTCCTCTCACTGCTGCCGTCACTCTTTTCTCAGCTCAAAATCGCGACAACTGGAAGGACGAGTCGAAACTCTTCCTCTCGTACGCGAATAATTTCACGTTTTGCCCCAGTTAACTTTGACGAATCTTCGATCGTGACGTCATTAACTGAATAAGACCTTTCAACCGCGCACAGTTCTATGCGTGGAAGACGTGTGAATCGAATTTGAAGCGCAGCAAGAAGGAAGAGAGAGAGAGAGTATCGTTTAATATTGGCAAAAACGCGATTAATTTCTTGACTCTTGTCATTCTCGTCGATCGTGACGTCATTAACTGAATAGAATCTTTGAATCGCGTCCAATTCTATGTTTTTAAGGCGTGTGGATCGAATTTGAAGCGCAGGAAGGAGAAGAGAGAGAGAGAGAGATATAGAGTTCGTTGGATAATGGCAAAAACGCGATTAATTCCTTGGTCCTTGTCGTTCTCGTCGATCGTGACGTCATTAACTGGACGAGATCTTAGAACCGCGCGCAGTTCTAGGTGCGAAAAAAAACCGAGATCTTTATCGTGCTTGTTGATCGTGTCGGTAATATCAAAGGCAAGATTTTACGGCAAGATATAAGGCTGATATAAGGCAAGATACGCGAAATAAAAATATTTATTTAAACCACTAACTGATTAGTTTTTCTTTGAAAGCACACTTCCGTGTGCTCAATTAATTGAGATAAAATCTAATAATAATTACAATTATTTTTTACCCGGTTGACGATGAGAAAGTTATTATAAATATCATAGTAATTAAAGAAATCAATCTTTGCCTACATTCGCGTTGAAATAAAAATAACCGACTATAAATAATTTACTTAAATTCGACAAAACAATTTCACTCTTCTCTTTTTTATCGTAACAATTTTCAAGATCGTCGTTTACATTTTTTATCGAAATCCTCGTTTGCATCCTCTTCATCTTTGCTCACCGAATCTATCGAGTCGCGCCTATCGTGAATTTGATGTCACGTCATCGGCGAACTTTCGACATCGTCGTTAATACGACGACGAACCTCGGTCAAACATTTTTCATTCCCAATTCGGTATGAGGTAAATGTATTCGATCGAGTCGTGCATATCGTCGTGAAATAGGAATAAAAGATAAAACGTCCATGCAATTCGTTCGTGAGCCATTGTCATCCAATATCACCGTCCTTCGCGGTCGCGTAGACTAACACACGCGCAGCGGTGTTTCGTTTGGCGCGTACGCGTCACATTGGGCAATGTTAAATCAACGAAAAAATCGTTAGGAAGGAACTCCCAAAACCGAAGAACCAGAGTCATCGATCGCGAAAGAACGAGCGCGGTGGAAAAATTTAATTTTTAATTTTTTCCAACGAATACCAACCGACTTCTTCTCTATTTGCTCGAACGATCCCGCGGTAACAGCGTGGATTTCGATTTTTATCTCGTTTTATGGGAAAGCCGGGCCATAAAATAAGGAAATAATCTTGGTGGGTCGGAATCCGTTTAAAAGAACCACGAGATTGAACGTGGAAGCTTTATATACCCGATGGTGCAAAGGAAGGATCCGCGATTCGTAACAAACTGCTCAAGGCCGGTAGTCGTTATCGTCGGAGGATGCATTGCGAATTCCAGATCAAAATCGTAAAGCCACTCCGTCGGAGAATCGTAGCGGATTTTTTTCAATGCATTTCTCGATCGATTTTCAATTAGCGTTGAATTATCGTATCGCCTGCAGAAGAACGTCAGTAGTAAGAGAAAAAAGATCTATTTGATGCAGCAGTAGTAGTCACGACCGCACAGCAGCGTATTAGGTAAGACGCTTGAATGGTGATTGATTACTACTACGAGGCCAAGATCGAATTTCTCGAAAGAAATTCCAGCCGCATTGGGACTTTTTAAAATAACAACTTATATGATGTTTCCACCTATTCGGAACCTGATAGATTCTCAGAAATTTCTCGGAAAAATTAACGTCTCTCACGAACAGAATTTTTTAACACTAAACGTACCGGCATTTTGTTACCTAATCATACCGTAGGCGGTCAAACGATCCCTTACGAAACAGACGTTGATTTTTACTAAAAAAAAAATTGTTTCTTTATCGAAGAAAATAATGTATAACATATACTAACAAAATAGTATAGGAATCGTGATTTACCGAGAGGTATTAATTAGACACTTGCAAAATAATAAAAAGAGTGTATTTCACTTAATCAGACTCGCTATACTCTTATTCTCGCTCTCACTCTACAACGTCTCGTTTTTCAATCATGTCCTCAGGGGGACACTCCGTGTGTTTATATTCTATCTTGATGTGAACGCCCGCAGTCGGTTACCCGTTTTCACCTAGACCAAGGATGAACATGCTTTGTATTTTGTCCTTTTGGTTTCTTCTAGGACCTTTCGAACAAGCAAAGGCTTGCCTACTTTTAGGTCGCTAGAAGAAACCAACCGTATCTTTTCAAACGCGTCTGTTCTTTTGTCCTAATTCCTACAATAGTTAAACATATATTTCCATTTTTACAAGCAACGATTAAAATATTTATATAATAATAGTTATATATTGTTAATTTATATAAAAATAGTTATACATAATAAACAATAAAAATAAATTTCGAGAAGGGTCTTTCAACCCCGCTTGGTACGTTTAGCGTTAAAAGAAGAACGTTGTTCCGGCATTGCCTCTAGATTTCAACGCAACTTCGTCGATCAGATCGACGCGCTACGAACTACGTCAACAAGGTGCGAGACGCCCACCAAGTCGTCGTCTTACGTGCTGATAGTTGCGTATCGCAAATGTTTATCTTTACTCGTGACGACGTAACTCGTCGCATATCCGTAATGCCTTCACGAGAGCGTCAGCACGGTAGCCTGAGCGCTGTTTGTCTACAAGCGAGCCTACGTCGTCGGTATGCCGCCAGGTTTAATGCCCGACTTACCACGAGTAATACACGACTACCGAGCCATTCAAAGATAGCGCGATGCAGAGGCGCACGAACCATTCGCGAAACTTTGCATATCGTGTCCAGTCGCGGTCACTGTCCCGCCACTCGCCTAATGGGCCGTGCCCACGACCATTCACGCCAAGCACAGCCCTTTCACAAGCCGGATACACCGGGATTCGGATAATTCTAGGGATAGCCGTTCGTTTTCGCCGTCTCTCGCTGCTTTTTCTGCCTTTCGATGTCTCGAAGCTCCTTCGATGCTCGTTCTACTGCTCGAGAAGGTTCGTTTTGCCCTTTTCGGACGAGACGTTTCAGCTTTTCGACATCGATGGAAAAAAGAGGTAGAAAGGTGGTGAGACGAGGTGAGAAGAAGTGAAGAAAAGTGGTGGAGAGGATTTCTGCTAGAGCTCGATCTTGTTTCAATGGTAAACTCGATTTAAGCGACTGTCGTGATGTCGGGCGAGTGTGTTAACTTTGCAAGGGCGTATTTAAATCCATTTCCATTAGTGGACGGATTTAAATCGCCTCGCGGGATTTAATTTGGCCCTTTCGCATAACAATGATCGTAGTTTTCGTATTTTTTAAATTATTTCAATGAAGCAATTTGACGATATACTCAACGATCGCGAGACGGCCGATATATCGGACGATTCATTAGAATGTTAAGTATAATACTTGAGAACTCGAGGCGCGACTCGAGTCAAGATAAGGTACGTTTAGTTGATCGATCGATCGATCGTGTTTGAGTGGATTATTGATCGATTCGGGTTTATTCGAGCTCTTTGAAAGTCGAACGTTTGGGAAGAGACGAGTTTGAGGAATCTTGAAGCACGACGAAGTTGGGCTGTCAAGGAGATAGGAGTGTTTGGAAGAGAGAAAATTTGTAAATCGTATAGGGATCGATGTATTATCGATAAATGTCGAAGTTCTTATCGGGTCTCGTGATAACCGTGAATTTACGATATTCTTTAATCGTATAAATTTTATTGCGTGCAGTAGGATTGCATTTTTCTGCTTTTCTGTGATGGAAATATTTTATTCTCGAGTGAAGGAAGAAAAGTATCTGTTCTTTTTACGCGTTACTTGGCGATTGTTCGCAATGGATAATGCGAATTTTCGTAAATATCGTTCCTACTCTTATTAATTATGCAGATGTCTATATTTTTATCGACTCGTAAATCGAAATTCACAAATTGGGTAGCTGTATAAACCAAATTAAATATAATTAAAGACATTTCACGACGATTCGAAGCAAAATTGAATGAATAATAATAAACTTTCAAAGAATATTAAACTAAAAATATAAAATGTATGTTTTCTATGAAATTAATTCGATCGTATTTTTCTTTTTATTATTTTACGAAAAAGAAATGACTCGGCGTTTAAATAGAAACTTTTATTACGATTTGGCGACTCGTAATACGATTATATCTACTCTACGTGGAGCTTTCCGCGATTTTGTGCGAACTCTGTACCATTGAAAACTTATGTATTAATAAATAATCCTTTGGCTGAATCCTGTCTCGAAAAAAGTCTCGTAAAGTCAGGCCGTTCGGCGGTAATACGAAAAAAGAGGGAGGATCTTGCATGCGACGGTACTTTGAAAGGACAAAGTCCGATGTTAACTCCAAGTTACTACGGACGTATACTGAACATGGAGACCGAACTGAGAGTAAGGCGATACAAATTGGCTAAAGGATATGACGGAATTAACGAGAGTAGGTGGAAAGCCAGTGCTGCTGTTGCAGAGAGAGTGAGAGAGAGAGAGA
>JAITYT010001776.1:511782-541804 GCA_025433975.1 Liostenogaster flavolineata
ACCAAATAAAGGAAAATTACGATATCGCGACAAATTGTCCGAGCCAATGGTCGAAAGGGTATGCAACGAGTCTAAGAGAAAAAAGCGAGGAAGAAAATGAGGAAATACATCGTCGGATTTGAACGAATGATAGGAGGGAAAAGCAGGTTTTCGACAGAAGAAAGAATAAAAAAAAATACAAAAGACACGAATATATTGCAATTGTATACTTGTAAGAGGATGGTTGTTATTAATACGTTATAAAATTTGGATAGTGGCAAATGATAGATGGGAAAAGTAGATTTTCTAAAGAAGAGAAAGAAGAGGAACAATTGTGAAAAATTTAAGAATATATTTTAATTGAATATTTATAAACTGATGACTGTGATCAATACGTCATAGAATTTGGACGAACGACTGAAAGGAGAGGAAAACAGATATTCGAAATAAGGAAGAAGAGGGAGAAACTGCGTAGTACACGAATATATTTTAATCGAATCCTTCTAAGTGGATGATTCTCATTAATTCGTTGAATTTAAATATTCGAATTCGTCGGAAACGACGTAATGAACGCCTAGCAAAAACAAATATCGGTTCGACGAAATTTCCTGCCGAGCTTCCGCATGTAATCTGCTACTGCTAAATACTTTAAATTTAAATAATTAATTCCATTCGCGTACGGATTAGCCGGTCGCTTCGGATTCTCGACTTCCTCGATGAACGCAAGTGTGTCGTTCGGCAGTCACCAGCCGTGGAATACCATCGAACGGCAGAAAAGCGTTATGATTCTGCAAAACACGATTATCAGGAGCGTTCCACCGAATGCGCATTAACATGCTTGTTTTTATATATTTCTGCTCTTTTTCGCGAATCGCGATTATCGTGAAACGTTCCACGTGATTCTACAGTTTTTAATCTTTAATAAACACGAGCAGCAGATCGAATCGAAATACAATACCGTATAATAGTTAAACGCGAAAAATCTTGTTCGTTCTTCGAGGCAAGTTTAATCTTTAAACGAAGATGCGTTTCGAAATAATCGGACTGGCAAGGTCACTTGAACCGTTAAATCCGTCCAAGTCCAGCGGTTTTAACATTCAACGATCGCGTTCAGGCCAAAACCGCTCGTTCTCCTATCGAGAAACTTCATTTCATCGGAATATCGCGCGTGGCTTGACCGAAACTTCCGAATGTGGGGAGCCTTTATCATCCTAGCACCGAATAGCTCTCAAAGGCTACGTTGGCGCGTCGAACGTTATTTCACCGTAAACAGTTAAGTGTCGCGTTGACGTTGCTGCGCCGTGCGCCCGTACATCAGCGACTAGTCGAGCCGAACGATCGATAGCTGGAATTTGTTCAACGCGTGTCGGCTGGGCGAGTCGTAAAACGCAGCAAAAGCGCGACTGCGGATTCGAGAAGATCGCGAGGACCAAAAAATCTCATAGTCGAAGAGAAACGATTCCCCTGATTGCTCGAAAAGACGAGGAGTACTTTTGGTGTATTTCTTTTTCCGATCATCGAACGATTTTGTCGAAGTCCATCATCGAGACACGTCAAATTTCGTGGCTTTCTAGTCTCAAATTTCTAACTGGTTCGATAGATTCAAGTAATAAATCATACATTTTAAACTCAACCCTTGTGCCTGGTGCATGAATTTATTTCTCTGATTAGTTTCGTTTCCATCGAATACACGCTAGTCGAGGCATCAATTTCGGTCTCAAATCATTGAGCTAGTCAACGGCTGGCCGTAGCTAAATGTCTCGATTGTTTCTAGATTTCGCGATCGACCTTCTGTAAAATCGTGAATCGTTTTAAATGACGTTGATCGCACGATCCTTACGTTGATGCTACGTCCGGGCTCTTCCTCGAGCAACTGCCGTGCGATGTCCTTGCAGGAAGTACGAGCAGCCGGAGGCACCTTGCCGTCGTCCTCCCAGTAACGACTGGCCGCGTGTGCGTAAAGAGCAGCTGGCGTGGCGTGCGTCACCCTCGTTGTCGTCACTAGACCCGTAGATTTACCTGCGAAACACGAAAAACACGGCCGTTAGAGCTTCTTCGTTCTTGGGGCGATTCTTTACTTTTTTATCAACTTGTACTTGTTTCTTTAGAAATCGACAACAACGAATATTACGAATTTCTTGCAAATAATTCTGGAGGGATACAATCCGAACAGATGTTTTGATCTGTTTGTTTGGAGACGTTAAACGAGTCGCATATGCTATCGGAAATGAAAAAACTGCGATAAAAAATTGAATCGGATCAGCATCATCGACTATTCATCGACGTAATTTCAAAATCACATCGAGGCTTGAATGGAGAGTTCAGGATCGATGATAAACTGTAGAGTGCTAACGTTGTTAAACGAGTCATACGCGCTACCAAATACTGAGAAATTAAAAAACTGCGACAAAAAATTGAATCACATCCAATACGTTCATACGAAGAAGATAGGTTCGAAGATAAATGACGAGAACTAAATATTGTTCTCGCAAAATATCGAAATGACGTCCCCCCTCGCTTCGAGCAAAGAAAAGTGGCGCGTGAACGTGCGGCGAAGTGTGGCAGCAGGCGAGGAAAGAGGGGGAATCGACCGCGAATTCCTCCTTTCTCAAGCCTCGTATTTTGGCGCAGCACAATACGATCCTCGCGTTGCTATTTCCGCGATTCTTCATGAAAAGCTCGCACTCGCAGTTCCAAGCCGCGTTCTCGCCTATTTTAACGCAATTGTGAAGCGTTTACTTGCAGCAAAACGGTTAGTTGCGAGGTGGATCGCACTTTTGCTAAGGTCGTCTAGCCTGAGCTCCGTACGAACATCGAATCGATGCTCGAGATTCAGTTTAATCCAGGAATATACAGATCCTATTTTAACGTTGTTTACTTTTCGTCTGCTTTGCAGAAAGATTTTAATTCGTTGCTCGATCTCTTCGAGCTGTTCTTTCGTTGATGCTAAAACAATCGTATTTCGAACCTAATTCTCCATCGTCGTCGCGTATCTGTTGGAATCAATGGTTACATTTCGATCTTCCATCTGTATTCAAAGTCAACCATGGATTGAGATTTATTCGAAATACAAACTTCATGATTTCCGTAATTTTATAATTTCCACGATTTTCATAATTTTCAAAGTTTTTATAATTATTAGTAAATTAGAAAATCCTATTTCAAACATAATTTTCCGACGTCATCGCGCACCGCATTCGAACTTCATAATTTTTATGATTATTCCTATAAATTTCAATTTCCTCCCGTATTTTCAATCGGCTCTGAAGAACGATCCAGAGAAACGAATCGATCCCTCGTCCCCTCGACGGAATTGCGAATCGTCGTTCGAGTTTCTCACGAGAGTACAATTTTAGTGGCGCGTGTCACGCGTGACGAGCGGTGCTGCCGCCGGAAAAAAAGAAGGAAGGAGAATGAAGAAATTTATCGCGCGACGCGACCGAAACAGCGCGACGAACCGTGAGAGGCGCGAACGAAAGACCGGAGAAATAAATGTGCGCCGGTAGAGAGGCGGCATTTAATTCCGCCACGTCGTTCGGCGGATTCGTTCGTGGAACGACAACGGAACGAACTTTGCTAGAACTCCGATGAAACGATGTTCGATATAGTCGCGTAAACCGGGTCGTGACCAAGTCGCGCTTAGTTACAAAGGCTCGAAGAAAATATAACCGAATCTAGTACAAAATATTTAATATACTGCAATGTTAATAATTTATTTTAAACATTCACCACTTCTTTCAGTAACCGACGTTGACCCAAGCGACGAAAGAAAATGAGAAACCGATCTTTTTTTTTAACATCGCTTTGCATTCTTGTCGAATGGAATTTTGTTTCAAGTACTAATCGTCTGTCCACTTTCCAAGTTACACGTTTTTTTAATTAATTTCTGCGGGATTAACTCTTGTCGCAAAGCTAGTGTTTAAGGGAAGAGTACCGAGGCTGGAAGAACCTTTAATTTCTGCACGTCCTTCGCGGAACGACTACGAAACGACAACGGAACGAACTTTGTCGGAGCTGCGGTGAAACGATGCTCGATATTATCGCGTAAACCGCGTTGTGACCCAGCCGATCTTAGTTATAAAGACTCGAAGAAAAAATAGACAAATTAAGTATAAAATATTCTAATGTTAATGATTTATTTTAAATATTCATCACTCTGATCAGTAACCGATGTTGACCCGAACAATGAAAAAAAGTGAGAAATCGATTGTTTTCTTTGAACACTTCGTTGCATTCTTATCGAATGGGATATTGCTTCAAGTGCTAATCGTCTATTCAATTTTCAAGTTACACGTTTTTAAGGTTACACTGAGTCGATCGTAATTCTAACGCAATTCTTTGTCGTGCAGTTTTAAAATACTCTTACGAAAACTCATCTTTATTTTCATTATTTAAAAGCACTTGTGTAAACAAAAACAGGCATCCAATAACCGAATTTTAAAGGTCAATGTTTCTACTTCAAAATAGCAAAAAATGTATTGTTGCCGACAACGTAAATAATTACAGCTATTTAAACGAAAACTGCATTTTCGTTGCATCTCGAACGAGATATATCGTCCTTCGCATTTCTCGAAACTTTTCGAAACGACGACGTATCGTCGTCCGTCTCTAAAAGTGTTAAGAGGAACAAAATTATTAAACCAAAAAATCGTTCAATGAACGAATAAGTTTCGGTAACAGTAGAACGAACCAAGCACCAGTCAGACTCAGCTCCTGCTGGACCCAACGTTGACTCGTATCGATGTCCACGAGCCCTCTTCCGCCTCTGGCTCGAAATCTCGCGGTTTTTCGATTCCAATGGCTTATTTACGAGTAACGAACTTGGCGATACCGCGATTCTCGCTAGGTATTTGCTCTCTGGCTCACCGGTGCGCCAATTGGACGGTTTATGTCTCTTATCGACCAACTTCGTCTCGTAATTCCGTATGAAGGTTAAAACGCGATGGAGTCGACGGAATTTTCGACGAAGGACGAAAGTAGGTCCGTGAAAGGGCTCGAAAGGAGGAGGCGAAGAAGGAGAAGAGAGAGTAGAAAGAGAGGCGAAAGCGTCGCTGGCAAATGGATTTATCGTTCCGGCCATAGTGTAGGAACGTAGTCCTGCGAGAAAGTAAGCGAAATAAATGCGGCAGAGCGGCGTTTAATTTCGTCGGTTCGTCGTTCTGCCGGATTTAACCGAGAACGACGGAAATTTCGTAGGTGAAACAACGCCTACGTAAACATGATCTATCGTGATAGGCCAAAAAGAGGAAGTGTAGAGTCGAGTGTCGAGGTTGGGGAGGGGGAGGAAGGGGCAGAAGGGCGGATAGAAGGAGGGAAGAAGCAGAAGTATGAAAGAGGAGGGCAGAGAGGAACGAAAGGAGAAGAAGAGGAGAACGAGAGGAGAAGAGATTGTGTTGAAATCTACCGGAATGGCAAATGCTCACAGGGCCGAAGGGCTTTGTGGTTTGGAGTTAGTGTGGGAAGGGAAGATGAGGGGGAGGGGGCGAAAGAGGGCGAGCAGATAGCAACTGGAAATCATACTGGCGAATTAACGACCGTTTTTTCTTTCTCTCTTTCCTTCGTCGAATCTTTCTGTCTTTCTCTCTCCTTCTATGCTCTCCTTCCTTCCCCTCGGCGCTTCCATTTATTTCCATTCGTCATAAACCGCGCACGCAATATCGTTGCGACAACGACACGCGCGTCTATTCGCGAACGAGGACTAGAAAAAAATAGAAAGTCGTGGAAAAGAATGGAAACGTCCGTGAGAAAGAATAGAGGAGTCCGTGGCAGAGGACGGAAACGATTGTTTTTTTTCCCCTTATTTCTTTTCTCTTCCCTTCGTGCGGCATCGCGCGTCTTCCGTCCTTCTCATAGGTGCCACGCGACAGGAACGACACTCTCGTTATCTATGCGCGCACTTTTGTTTTATCGCGAAACGTTCGATAACGTTTACTCGTTCCGAGATAAAATTGCGCGATTTCCGCGAGTCGACGAATAATCTCGATTCCAAACGACGATTCCTGCAGGTTCTACCGAACGATCGTCGATGAACGCGACCGGAAGACTCCCGAAAGTTTCGAGATTAGAATAATAACGAGGACGAGAGAATTCGATGGAACTCACCGGTGAAACTTTTAAAAACGAGGCGTTCCTCCTCTCTGCTTTACGGTGGCCATCCGAAAAGTCATAAACGTGTTTTGAATGCTAGACGGGACTTTCCGTGCCTCGGAGTACTCGGCTACCCTTCTGGCCCGCGTGTTACGGATAATATGCGCGCGATAAAGTCCAACTGCATACGGTGCGTGCCATTTTCGAACTTTTCGAGCTAAGATCATAAGAGTAGGAGCGAAACGACCGAACGACTCTCGATCTGGAATTGCATGGAAAACGAAACTTTCGTTCAATGTACTTCTCCTTTGGCTGTTTCCTTTCGACACGAATTTTTAGGATCTGCTTCCTTTCTTACCCAAAGGAGCAATCGTGAGGCTTCTCGATGTCGTCGATTCGAGTCTTTCAATAGCGATCCAAATTAAGGAAAGCATTCGTAGTATTTGTGTAGATCGTCATAATCGTAACGTTATATCGATTGGATTTTACGATTACCGATGCGGAAATTCAATCGTTTACATAGACAAAGTGTTATTGACAGTTGCTTTGCATCGATACGCCTGCAGTGATAATTAACCCGTTTAATTCTAGACGCAAAGCTAGAGGGTTCTGTGGGAAGAATATCGAGGTTAGACCCAATGAAAATCATTCGTTTAAAAACAGTGATAAATACAGGCTTTGCGTCTGACAATAAAAAGGTTAAACGAAACAGTGATTTTTACTGAGTCTAGCGTAAGTATTCTTCCTTCAAGTACTAATTTTACGTCTGGAAATAAAATGGTTAAACGAAACAGTGATTTTTATTCGGTCAGTCCTACAAGTACTAGCTTTGCATTTGACGATAAAAAGATTAAACGAAACAGTGATTTTTATTCGGTCTAGCCTCGGCATTCTTCTCATAGATACTAGCTTTGAATCTTGCGCTAAGAGGGTAATGTATTATTTTAATTGTATTTTGAATTATGCAATAGTCGATGCGTCAATTTGACCTCGAAATGGCGCGAGTCCAAGAAATTCGAATTCGCTCGAGGGGCGAGAATTTATTGGAAAGTCGCGTCAAAATGGTTGGATCGTGTAGAATCTAGCACCGCTTCTTACATCTTTTAACGGTTGGCAACGATTCGATTCCAGTAGCAATACGAAGAAATTTCTGTGTTTCCTGGAAGTTTCAAGGCGTATAGAAAAATCAGAAGTTGTCTTTATTGTGAGTCACGGTAAGAATTATCGAATGAACCGACTGCGGATCGCCATCGAAGGTAACAAAGGGAGGGAGAACGAGCTATGGCGCGTTACCATGGCGTACAGAATGGGGTTGAGTACGTCACGGGCAAATGGCGTGCGATTAATCAACCGACTAATTCATCTTAATGATTCTGGACGAGATGACTTCCGCTTCGACCACCGATGCGTAAACGCAACGTGTTCCGCACGCACGGGAAGAGAAACGAATATCGTGCTTTTAAAATCTCATTTACGAGAAGACGTCAGAGAAAAACAGCGTAAAAATAAATTCGTCGATTAAATTAATGAGAAACAAGATCGCGTCGAAGGCGCGTCGGATTTCAATCGAAAATCACGTGGAATAAAGTAACAAGAAACAAGGTGGCGTCGAAGTCGTGCCTTTCTCTCGGATTCATGAACGAAGGAAAGACAATTCTCTCGAGGAAGAGATTCGAGGAAGAAGAGATTTTGATCGAGGAAATAAAAATGAAAAGGATGGAAATGAGGGAAGATACGAGAAATGGGGGAAAAAAGGAAGGCTTCGCTCGTCTCCTATGGAGCGATCGAACGTCGTTGGCTCGATGGTGTGGAGTAGAACAGACGTCTGACCGATTTTACGTCGCACCACTGCGAGCTCGTGTCGTCGAACGGACGACGATAAAAACGTATCGTCGTTCGCAGTCACGATTTCGTGGATTGCTCGCAATATGGCGCGACGGTTTGCTTATGTTCTCGCGTAATCAAGCGCACGTGCGCGAGAGAAACTCCGTTAATTGTTCGGCTTGTTCTAATGAGATTCGACTGCGGCGTGCAGCACGCGCCTGACAACGAGAAACACCTTAAATCCATTCTTCCTTTTCTGTTGAACATTCACTGTCAATTGTTAAAAATCTAAATTTTATAGAATCGATCTAACAGCGTGATACCGTCAGTATTGTTTTAAACGAGCGACGAATCGTCGGTCTGCAAATTTTCTATTGCCAATGAAATGGAGCAACTGTCGTAATGCGCTTCTCTAATTCGAGGGGCGATTTCATTCTTGGAAATTTGCCACGGAATGGAACGCATGTCGTAACGTAATTTAGTAATTTGACCTCTTTTGACTAATGAATTTGATGCATCGATGTCGACCATCGACTGCCAATTGTTAAGAATCCAAACTTTCTAGAATCGATTTAGCACCGTGATACCGTCAGTATCGTTTTAAACGACGTACGAATCGTCGCTCCGCAAATTTTCCGTTGTCAATGAAATGGAACAACCGTCGTAATGGGATTCTATAATTTAAAGGGCGATTTAATTCTTGGCAACTTGTCACGGAACGGAACGCATGTCGTAACGTAATTTGGTAATTTGACCTTTTTTGATTAATGAATTTGTTGCATCGATATCGACCATTGATTACCAATTGTTAAAAATCCGAATTTTCTAGAATTGATCGAACACCGTGATGCCGTCAATATCGTTTTAAATCGAACGTCTGATATCGTGGAGACAGTGTCGAAATAGCAAGGAATCGTCGTGGCGCGATGCACGTATTCGCGCCGTTTCAATTTTAATGTAAATTTCCGTCGCCAATGGAATGGAACGCATGTCGTAATACAATTCTGTAATTTAACCATGTTTCCGTGCTTGATAATGTTGTTTGATGCTAATGGTTTTACTGCTATGGGCTAGACGTTAGACTCACCGACTTCCGCTAATTACATTTTCTACTTGCACCGTCCGCTTTTGAATATTCGCTTTAACATAGCGTCCCGATCGCATAGGAATTCTGTTTGACGTGCAAACGCGACTATGGGCCGAGCGATATATCAAATCCATTTCGCCATTGTTGGAAGAAGTACCCTTCTACGTTTCAACTTTGGGAAATA
The DNA here is from genome assembly GCA_025433975.1 of Liostenogaster flavolineata. Classification (NCBI taxonomy): domain Eukaryota; kingdom Metazoa; phylum Arthropoda; class Insecta; order Hymenoptera; family Vespidae; genus Liostenogaster; species Liostenogaster flavolineata. Next base: position 520,944 of record JAITYT010001776.1, read on the forward strand.
TCGGTCATCGAATTTCATATTATTGATCCCAACGTTTCGTTGAGTTACCAATCACAGTTTAATTAACTTTGATTAATGGCGAGATTATTATGCACAGTGACTTCTCGTGTTCTAATTAAGATGATTATCGTTTTGGTCGTCACGAACATGCTGATTTTTACGCGTTACGATGCACTGCTTTCCTACGATCTGGGATCTACGATCAGGATTTTCGTGAATCTCAAGAATCTCAAGCAAAAAAAGAAGAATCAACTTTACATGTTTTCTTTTTTACAATATAACGTAATGAAAAAATAGATACAATAAATGGAATTATTTATTCTTTTAATTCGAGTGGAATATGACGATATTACGGCGAAAGTACTAAGGTGATTCGTCGTATTCGTCTCTTTTTTGACACTTGATAAACGCTGAAATAATTCAAATCTCTTACCTTGTCCCTGCGCCCAATTGATGAGAGATGGAACGCGCGCGTCGAAACTGGAAAAACAATTTTCGAAACGCGCCGAGGAGTCCAGGCCGACGGTTTCGTAATTTGCCTTGACACCACAGAGTAGCGCCGTGGCGCAGGCCGACGATTCTCCAATTTGCGCGTCCATGTTGTAAGTCTGAAATCGCAAAGAAACGAAGGAAATAATTAATGCAACTCCTAATTCCTATTTTAATTTTTACGAATACGAATTGCGAAGTTATCAGAAACATGGCAAAAGATCGTAATCGACTGTAATGGAAAATATATCACTGATTGAAGTTCGTTCCTTCAATAAAAAATTCAGATCAATTTCTCGTTAAAGAACCGAGAAAATACTTTCTTGCCAACCCAATAACTTTCGAACTTAACGGACAAGTCGTATTAAAACGTATCGATGCGAGTCGACGTTCGAGGGACAGTCCCAGCAATACTCAATTATATCTTGTAAATGTTGCAAACAAATGACTATTCGAAGAACTGTCGTGATTTTCGGATACTGCAGCCATTAGAGCTGCCATCATTCCTCTTTCTTTCCACCCAAGCCAAGTCTTTATTTGACGTTACACAGTGTCGTTTTAGATAATCAGCGCGTAGGTACGCGTTTATACGCGCGTATGTATTCGACATGCATAAAGATACGCGTCGATAAAACGATCGTGGAAACGCATCGACTGGCATCGATAAAAAGAGACAAGCGTACTTGGTTATCGACCGATATAAAAAGCGAGATACGATATGATAAGGCAATCTTGAGCTACAAGGTTGCGGTCTCCAATCACACGATCAGTAGTTGATCGGAAATCATTGGCGAATCGTGACTACGTGCGTTGGAAAAGATCGAGACGAGGATCGGTATACGTTTTGGCCGTTAGAAGCGAAGGCGAAGCTGTCGAGTTGCTATGGAGGAAACTGTCGAATCCGCATCGAGTGCATCCGGGTCGAACGAATTTGATTCGACGGAGAGCCACGTCGATGGAATAGTATTCAAATATTCGAAGTACGTGGAATTGATATAAAAAGATTTTTGTTGTTTTTGTGTCGCGTTATTCGTAAGACGAGCACCTTTGGTGTCTGCGACAAAATCACGAATCTTGTGCTAATTTGTTCATTCTAATCGTGTACGAGTGCTTTCCCTCTCCATTTTTCTCTTTGGAAAATCATTCCAATGTCATTGATGATCGTAAATTCATCGCAATGGTGAGCGACTAATCGTCATTTTCCATGAGCTTATCGATGAATTACGAATCGAGGATTTCAGGAAAGAATTTTCTGCTTTTTAGGTCCGTAGAGTTTTTTCTTGTTCTAAGTTAGACTTTTGGTAGTACCGATAGGTGTACAATTAGTTAGAAACTGATTGTTATTATATTTGGTTAACCCCTAATTGTGTCATTTAGCTCGGTAGAGTTCAGGCCAAATTAGTAGAAAATGTCATTTTCTGAACGAACCCATGTGAAACATGGACTCGTGATAATTAAAGTTAGGGCCAAAATTGTGATCATGACTCGTATTCGTGTTCGGTTCAAAATTTGTATCACGAGTCAGACTCGTTAAAATACGACAAAGCAGTAAAATAAGAATTAACAGAAATACGACTCGAAGACTCGCGAGGTGTGTTTGTGCAACAAGAGAGTTGCACAATTCTTTGTAATCCTATCGCTGCCATCTTGCGACAGAAAAGCGGGAAACGAAATTATCGACTTTATTTATAGATTGTCCATGGCTCGCTTTGTAGGCCTGAGCTTGATGACTAAAACCCGTGACTGTCGACCGTAGATAAGTTGACGATATCTTATCGTAAAGATATCGTTAAGGGGCATGACAACGATTGACAATGAGTGAGACACATATGACCATATAATTGTAACAAAATCATTTGCAATCGACACTACAACAAATGGCATGCCAGAATATTGTCTTGCTGGGTAGATGGGCTGAAAGAATTTGTCCGCAAGATAAGGACTACGATCGCATCAGGTCGGACGATAAAAGACTCTAACTTCTGTCTATCGGATGTCTAACTAGTACGGTGTTCGGGCGAGATGCTGGTAGATTACCCCCAAACCGAAAGATTTGGTAGATACCATTTCTCCAGTGTCCATTTCGTCCTTATAAAGTTTGTGTCCCTAATACTGGTGGATCTAATGGAGACTCGGGTACGTGGGAGTGTCACTTCCCAAAGGGCGAGCGTAAGAATTCATACTCGTCTGTCCCTGCGCAGCATCGTCTCACTACCTAGGGATACCACGTCAAATGGACAGTTTACGTTATATGGGGTCAAGAGACTGCTTTTTAAAGTAGATCTTGAAGAACCGCCGAGTAAAGCATTTTATGAAATATTCCATCGCAAACTGACCGAAACACGTCTTCCAGAAGGAGTAAAGTTATGCTATCGATTCTTGGGACTAACATCTCGACCGCAATTTCACGCACGATTTATGCGAAATTCAGTTTACAAACACGAAAGCACGTATGGGTAAATGCATTAGTACGTGTACGCGACTTATCCTTGGTGTGTTCGAAAAAATCCATCTATATCGCCTCAGCGATCACCCAAAATGGCGGTACGAAGAAGCGTCGTTGCTCTTGTAGACGATCGCGACGAGAAATTCGAGCGTTTCGATCACGAACTCGCTTGGATACGTTCGAACTCTACCTTCTACGAAACGAGAGAGCCAAACGGTGTCGGTGTGTCACGATGATCTCGAAACGGCTCCTCGGAATATCGACGATCCCTGAGGGTAATCTTCGATCCGAGGTGGATGCTAGGAGGGTCATGAGCATGGTACTTCGCAAGAAACACGACGATGAGTCTGGTGGAAGAAGAAGAAGAAGAAGAAGAAGAAGAAGAGAAGAAGGATGAGACGGTGAATCCGCCAACGGGTAGGACAAATCGCCATTCATAATGGCGAAGTTGGAGACCGTTAGACGGAAAATGTTTTAGAGCTCGAAGGAAGCGCCGTCGGCACCGGTTTAATGTTGGTAACTCGCTTCTCTCTCGCTGAACGTCATTCGTCCACTAATGGCCGCTGGTTCGCCTACATTTACGACCGGTTTTGGAGTTTTGTGCACGCACTCTTCTCCTATCGTTCTTTCCGTCTCTTTCTATCTTTCCTCTTTCTCTGTTAACGATCTTCCTTCATCTCCGACTCGGTCATCCATATTTTTATATTTGTTTATATTAGCTTCTTCCGATTACACTTTCATACTTCGTCGTTGTGCTCGAATTTCCTATCTCTTTTCCCTTTTCCCATGCACCTAATACGCGCTGTTGGTACGCTGAATTGATAATTATTCCAGGGCAATTCGACGTATTTGAACTCAATCTTTTCGAAGTTCCTAACTTCTCTCCAATTTTTACACTCGTTCGAGTTGCAATTAATTCCACAGATTTCACTTGTATTTGATTTTCTAATCTCTCTTCTCTTCCTCAACGTAGCTGGTACGAGTGGTTGACCGTCGAGTTAACAATTATTCCAAGGCAATTCGACGCATTAGTATTTATCCGTTTCCTTCTTCTCGTTAAACCGTTTCATTCTGAAAGTGCTCGAGGACGTACGAAACCGCCTGGTACCTCGTATATTCTCCACCACTCGAAAGATTCCCGTGCCGTGCGGCCACAAACCACCGGTGACGTAGCCGCGTTTTACGATCTAGGATATCGCGGAGCTCGTAGCTTGCGTTTACCCCCTCGCGTCTCACTCCCCGCTTCCAACCCGCCACTCTTCCTTTGCGTTTTCGCGAAAACGAAGCTCCTACCGCGACATGGCCGAACGAACGGTCACATTGTCGTTATCTGCAAATTGATCTGGACTGGCAACTTTCGATTTACAGTCGCGTCCACTGACCATCTACGGCGCCGTTCAATTAACGGATAGTCGAGTGGGTGGTCCAATCGTGCTCCACTTCTCTCCTTAGTCTTCCACGGACAAAATCTCTCGACAATTTCTGCTAAAAACTTGAACGATGTTGGAGCGACAAGTCGAGGTTGGATAAAAGGGAGAAGCTCGAAAGGTTTGAATTGGTGCGACGAATAACCTATTGGATCGAGAATTGAAACTATCATACTTTCTTTCATCTCGATGTGAGGAAAATCTCTCGACAATTTCTGCTAAAAACTTGAACGTTGTTGGAGCGACAAGTCGAGGTTGGATAAAAGGGAGAAGCTCGAAAATGTTTGAATTGGTGCGACGAATAACCTATTGGATCGAGGATTGAAGCTATCATACGTTCTTTCATTTCGATGCGAGGAAAATGAAAAACGTTCTACAGCGACTCGTTCTACAAAATTATTTCAATAATTTTGACAAACTCTAGCTCCTAGATTCTAATAAAATTCTTCGTTCGATAGTCCGTAAATAAATTCGATCGATACATCGCCTATCCAGCGCGAGTAAGCGGACTACCAATAGAAAGTTACGATCCAGTTACGAGAAGGAAGTCGTATTCTAACAAGGAAGAGACGTGCGTCGTTTCGAAGAAGCGTGCTGGAGACGCGACATCCGATAAATTCGAATCTCCGTGCCGCGTCGCAGCGCGCTCGACGAAACCGGAAAAAGCGCCTCTCTCGCGATGCTGCGCCCTTATTTCCTCGACTTATCATCCCTTCAACATCAGATTTTGTCCTCCACAAACTGAAAACGGCGCGCTTGGGAGTGATTTCATTTCGCGCATCTAATCAAAGGAACCACCACGGGCCACTTCAGCCTGACACGAACAAAGAAAATAAAAAGCATTCGCGACGATAACGACAGCAATTGTACGAATGTGCGGGGAAGGGCAAGCTTGTTACTCGGTCTTGATTATCTTTACGGGATCGAAATGCTCCTGCGACGCGTACCGAAGCGAAAGGAGTTCCATGGGTCGTTCGGCTGGAGTTTTAGGTAGTCTCTCGATATCTCGGTCATTTCTTTGGCTTTTCTCGATATTCCCGAGACGTTGGATCACAGACGTCGTTTCGTTCCTTGCGTTAAACGCGAGTATCGATGAAAGAAAATCGAAAAAACTTTCCATCCAAATGGCAAAATTATTGCCACTGATTCAAGATTTCGTTCGAATGTCGATCCACGTCGTAATTAGGTAATTAACGTAACGAGGAGTTGCATACGTGTCGCGAGATGAACGTAGATTTGAAAGGAAAAAACAGAAACATGGACAAAAGATAGGAACGGGGATGAAGGGGTTGGAGGTAGAAGATAAAAGAAAAACGAGAACATAGACCAAAGGAAAATTTTTCTCGGCGTATCTTTACGCGAGTATGGAGTCCAAGCCAGCCCATAGGCATTTCACGAAAGGACGTCTGCCTGCTGCTCCGACGAAATGTGGCTCTTTCCTCTTTAAGAAGCGAAGCTCCACGTATTTATACGAACACGTACGTATGCACGGACTGACGGACGGAGTACTCACGTACGCACGACACAGGGCGCGGCATCGTGTGGACAAGTCGTACCAGAATCAATTTGCTAATTACGCAAATCCAGTGACTGGTGCTTCGTAAAAAATGTTTTGTTTATCCACAACCACTACGTTCGTATTAAGGATCGAATCGACTTCGACTTATTTCGCGTTTCAAGATTTTCTCTCGAGGGCTTTTCCACCCTTTCGTCGCTTCTCGGTCATGGTACGAACGAATCCCCACAGAATTGTAAGATTTCTCGGTACGCGTTCGTTAGAAAGCAACGGATCTAAAAATAAACGCATTTTAAAGTAGTCGCACGACGCATGAGTGGATTTAACGATTTTTGGCGTCGTGTATCGAATATCGAAGGGTTAAAAATATTAGGACGATCGGAAAGTATCGTCATATTTTCTTGTCAAATTAAAAGAAATAACTTTACGATATATTTTTATTTCGAGTCAATGATCTAATCACCTTCGTTAGGATGAAACCTTTTGAGAGTCGGGCATAACGAGTAACCAGTGTCTGTACCTAAAATTTGACCACGGATTTGTACATGTTTAAATACTTAGAAAAATTAAAAGATAACAATGGATTAATTAGTCGTCGTCACGTAATAATAAGCACTATCCGAGAAAATTATTATTAATTATTATAATTATTATTATAAATCAAGTAATTCGTTACGAAGCCTAATTATACATATACGTTTGAATGCTCGATATCGACCAAATTGATAAAGCGACTCCCCGTCATTATTTTCTTTGATTCTTGCATTCATACGGTATTGTTTTCGCATTATCGTTGTTCGCGCTTACAAACGCATTCAAATATTTATTGTTCAATAATGTCAGCGATATATTAGAGCTGCGACTATGTCGCTAACTCGCTAAGTCGCTAGTGTCGAGACGCTAAATGCGTCGTCGGTTTAACATTTGATTACATTTCGCCTGGTCGAAGTTATAATTGGCGCGAGACGATGAAATTTCATGAAAGCGGCGTCGTATAATTTCGAAGTCGTCGTTTTATTCCCGACTGAAAGATAAAAATGGTTTGTGCGTATGCATTAATTACTCCTTCGAAAGGTAGTAAATTAATTCATCTCAAAAGTATGTCGTATCGATTTGCGTTAGATATTTTCCAATAGGCCGAGATGAGAGAGGGAAAGAATGGAAAAAATGAAAATTCGATATCTTAAAAATGACATTCGACAAGATCGAAACACTCACCAATCAAACTTGTACGTAATATACGAATTAAATAAATCTATCGTTCGAAAAGTCTCCGCCGATTAAAAACATAAATATTATAATATATACGAATATTATAATACATCGAACGGATCGCTTTAGGGACGTTGTATTGCTTTTATTAGCATTCGTTATTTTTCGTCGGCGGAGACTTTCCGAACGACCCGGCATTTTTAATCTAACGCGTTTCGCGCTCGAAAACGAGACTTACATCGATCTTCTCATCGCCAGCAGAGAATCGACCGATGCAGTCACTTCCAAACCGATCGGAAAAGGGGTGAAAGCGGACTCGGAGACGTACAACATGGATCACGAGAGAAGAGGCGTCGCGCTTATTTTTAACCACGTGAACTTCGTGGACATGGAAACGCGGAAGGGCACCGTTAAGGACTGCAAGAACATCTCCGACCTTTTTCGAAGTTTGGGCTTCGTCGTTCGAGTCTACACCGACCTCGAGGTTGACGAGATTCGCAAGATTTTGCAATCGAGTAAGTAAACACGATGACGTCACTCGTAGAAAACCTGGAACTACAAAATATAAAATAACACGTTGCGACGTAGGGATGGATTCAAATCTACCGTTGGAGCGTGAGGGTGTTACGGTTCGAGTCAGAGACTGATGTTATCAGCGATGACACTAGAATCACGCCATGTCGTCGTTTAGAGCGCTAAGTCCGGATATCACGATCGACACCGGCTACTTCACAACTCTTTATTCGATCCAACTATTGTATATTAATCTAATTAAATGTATGGTACAGAGTGGGCCAACTTGGGCTGACTGTTTTTAATAATTTATAACTTTTGTGGTGTTTATTTTTAATTTTTTTTTGCGAATAATATAGAATTCATACTGGCTACATATTCAGTTCAAGAGCGAGTTAAAATTATAATTTTATTATTTTTCGAGACAAGCTATTATTACCATACCTTTGTTAGCTCTTTCAACGCGAAAAGCGCATATATACGCCCTCGAGGATCCATCGATGTACATCAAAGGCGTATATTTACGCTCGCTAAATTTTTCTTCCTATAAAGCATCTACCGTTTCACTAACGTAGAACTTATCGTTTCACACGACGTAACGACCGAAAATAGCCGATGGAGACAGTCGATGGTGTTAAAAATGAATAGGATTTTCTCAATGAAACATTACAACGTGAAAGGGTCAGTCACAGCGACTTAGATGCGAATATCGTTGATTTCGTGCGAGAGTGAGCCTTAGTCAAAGGGTCGATAGTGCAGACGATTAACTAAAAACAAATGCTCAACGTGATGTCATAGGACGAGAGGAAGTTCGTAGAGCGAAGGAATAACGGTCGTGGAATAATACCGCTCGGCGCGACATCCTAATTTCTTGTTAGGGATGTCTTTGATTAATAGAAAGCGCGCGAGGAGGTAACGAGCACCGTTGATAAACACCGTCGTAAGAATGCCAACGAACGTTCCGCGAAACGAGCTCATTATGCATCCACTTCCTGCGCCAAGTCTAACCTTCGAGAAATCGCTAACAACGCGATCTTTTGAACCTAATTTGGCCGTGGAGTAGCCTGAGGAACGAACGTCAACGCTCGCGATATTCGGTTCGGTCGCCGAGAAGTCGACCTTTGCAGGGTCTATGAATCTCGCACCGGATAACAGAATCCTTATTTGCAAACATAAAAGAAGCGTCGAGAGCTCCGGAACGGAGATTCCGTTCTGACGAATTCTTTGATCGTTCTCGAATTTCCTTCCCTGTACTGCGTTCGGTTTACGATACGACGTGTCAAACTGCGTTTTAGTTATCTATTAAACGGATTTGAGCGACGCATTTATCGGAAAATATTTAGTGGATTGTGATGTCTGCAACAAAATATATCTCGCGTTTATTCGGTAATGCTTCGATCGTAAAACGAGTGGTAAAAGTGGATTTGACCCGGCACGAAATTCAGCTTTGAAACGACCTTTTTTAGAATCATCTCTTAAGTAAAATATTTTCGAATTATGATCGAGCGAAGTTTGGTATTTTTAGAAAAAAAATGTCAGCTTGTATAACATAATAGAAGTTAATTTTTATCGATAAATTCGCGAGCTGTGCAAATAAAAATTTCTATCTCACTATAATGGTCGAAATAAAAAATAAAATGAAATAAAAATTAAATTAAATTAAAAATAACGATCTTCGACTTGGGAATATTTTTTGAACTTCGATAACAACGAAAATATTCACGCGTTCGTTTTCCGATGAGATAACCCGTACAGAGCACGAAGGCGTGCCAAATTATTTGCAGTAATGAACAGCGTATGCGATATTACAAAAGGATATAATCACATATTTACACTTGCAAATAAAAGTATACCGAAGTAAAATGCAAATCATCTAGATTCGCAGATCTAGATGCAAATAAAATTGTCACATTTATTACAGTCGATGCGTTGATCGAATAACAACGGACGTGGTTTTGCAAAAACAAACATTTTTTCCTCTCATTAGAGTTAGTCGAATTCTTTAATTATTTTTTTTCTTAGCCCAAGTTGCCAGAACACCATATGAAAATAATTCGACGAATGATAAAACTTTAGTCGTTAATATTCCACCTACTGTACGAAACGGTAAGACTGCCACTTCTTCGATTTGAATATGTAAAAAATGTATAATTCATGCTACCGTATATAAAACGATAACAGTTGATTGCAGTGCATAGCATGAATATTCCGAAACATTAAGTGGAATACACGTTTATATGACGACCGTCCAGCTGTTAATAATTGCATCTACCACCAACGAATCCCACCTATCATTTAACCATTTTAACGCGCATATAGATCCTTCCTTGATGACCTTTACCTTAAAAACAATAGAACACGGAACAAATTCGATCAATAAACAATATAGATCGATAAAAAATATCGATCACTGGAATTTTGTATAAATAGAAACGATTGGTCAGTCAGAAATCTCTGACTTATACTGTCGTGCCTTTTGAACAATTCGTAGAGAAGAAAGTTTCATTGGCATCGTCACATCAATTTCCACTTAGCGGAGTCGCTAGTATCGAAATTGTGGGTTGCGATATGACGTTCTTTGTCCTAGACGATCACCAAGGATAAGACGCTTAGGCTCTAGACTCAATGGAGCCGAGGACCTTTGGAAAATCGGCTGTCTAGAGTGCTCGTGACGAGAACCAGACCTTCGTCTCCTGGAATTTGCATACTTTTACGACGGCTGACCGACTGAGGAAGCCCAACACTTCCATTGATTAACACTTTTAGACCCAAAAATAGTGCTTGTGTGAGAAATACGAGGCGCATAGGCTGCTTAAATACATTGAAAACACAGTTTTCGTTCGTATAGATGTAGCTACATATATTTTCGACAACAATAAATATTTCTTATGTCATTTCGAAGTAGAAATATTGATCATTAAAGTTCAGCCATCAAATGTCATTTCCCTCGCCTAAGACATTTAATATTGACAACGAAATCAAGTTCAAAAATCGAATGTTGTAATTAGTATAATACGAAAAGGTGGAATTTACGTTTATTACAAAAAAGCATCGATACAATTTCTGGCAGAAATTGAAAATCTCGAGACCTTTACGCATCAAATCGATCGCATCGATAAAAAAAATATCGGTGAAAAAGTAACGACTCCTATAAAATCGATGGATCGATTTTAAATCGAATTAAATCGAGAAATTTGCTTACGTAAGTAGATGCGAACGTCGTTCATGGCTGCCGTTTCTCACCGCGGCCAATCGCGAAGTAGAATTGCGAGGAAGGTAGCATTAAAGAGCAGAGAAAGAGAGATTAATGTATTATATATTACGTAGAAGGCGATCGAAGTAGAACGGCGATATATTCGATTGCTTTTGTGATCTCCGTCCAACGTTATAACCGAAGTACGCGTAAGGGAAGGGATTCTGGCCTCGTCGAGGACGTCTTTCGTTACTTCCGACGTTTTAATTTTATTTGGCGATGTTCCACGGTCCGACGGAATCGATTTCCATTTCCCGAGAATTCCCAGATTTCGAATCGACTTCGAAGCCGTACACCAGCCTTTTAATCATATCCGCTTGGCGTTGTTCCTTTAAATCCTTCCAGCACTCCGCGAAATGCTAACGGTACGAGATAAGCGGATAACAGTGTTATATTAATGCACGTTGCTTCGCAACGTGTTTCATTTTTCGAATGGCATAGATTTTGAATTTCGTTTCCTGTAGCACGCTACGGCGTTCGCAGTGACTCTCATTTGGGAGGTTTAATCCTCTCGGAAGGTCGCGCAGCACATGTGCCTCCATATCAATTATCGATAAATTACGCGCGTCTCGATCCCTTCGAGCGTCGATATTTACCAATTCGAGTTTCTCGTTTTTATCTCCTCAAGTTCGCACGTTCATAAAATTTCAAAAACAGACGAATGTTTTTTCGACTGATTCGAATGGAAGTTTCCGCCTCGTAAAAGTGAAGGTTTACTTCTTGTAAATACCGATTCGATGGCATGGATAAAACTAGACGTCGAAGTTACGTATGGTGAAAAGTTCGATTTCGAAGTGAAAATTTGGTTTATTATATCTCAAGCAAGAAGCAGTATGATCAATCAATGCATGCGCCTAAATTATCGATACAATTTTTTCAAAATTCCAAATCTTAATGGTAACTTGTTAATGCTGGCAGCGAAGAAGCCTGAAGAGCGAGTCGCGATAAAATCGCGAAAGATATTTTCTATGTCTTCTTGGGAATTGAATATTTTTCCTTGCAAAAGAAGCTGTTTAATTTTGGAAGAAATGGTAGTCGGTTTGTGAAAGATTCGAGGAGTACGATAACTTCGTGGATGTATCGAATTGTTTCGAAGTGTTTCGCGATTGGTAGTCGAGTAAAAAATTCCTTGATGTCTCGTTTGAAAATTACTCCCATGGAAACTCGTTTTCGTATCTCGACTTTCTCGTTATAAGATTATTTTCGTTCGCGAAACATCGGTATACAATTACATGTTTTGCGAAAATTTGCACGCGAATTCTTACTCGAGACTGGCACGGCTCTTCAAGGACGAGTGCTCGCCAAAAATTTCCACGAAATACGACGCGAAGGTCTGACAACCGAGCGATTCTCGCTTTCACGTTGTCGAAGAAACGCGAGACCGTTAAGGTAACGTTTAAGTGCATGGAACGATAGGAATTTCGTATTTTACCACAGTCGACGTACACCTACGACCTTGCGCCTTTCCAATTCAATACGAAAGATTATACGGGTGTTCTTAGTACCAAAGAAATTCACACGATACGTTGCGTTGAATTTAACTGCTTCAGTGAGCAATGCATTCGCTCGATCCACAGGCAAGAAGCGACGTTAACTCACTACTTACGTGCACCTTTTACTCTATCTTTATAGCTACGAACGGCTGAAACGAAATCCCAAGCATAGGTTACAAGAGAAAAGACTCCAATCGATGCCGTAAGGAGACTTTGAGCGGAGAACGACTTGTTCGAAGTAGTCATAAGTTAATTCTTCCCATTCCTTCCATGGTTGAAACGAAATCCAGAGCTTAGGACAGAAGAGAAAATACTTCAATCGATCCAGTAAGCAAACATTGAGCGGAAACACGATTTGTTCGAAATAGTCATAAGTTAATTCTTTTTACCTCATCCACGACTGAAACGAAATTGCGAGCTCAGGATACAGGAGAATACAGTCCAAACGATCCAATAAGGAGACAGCTCGAGTAGAGTCTTGACCTTTTTCGAAGTAGTCAAAAGTTTCTTCCACTTACCAACTGGCCTTTATCGCGCGAATAGTCCGGTCAAGATCTCATCCGTGCTCGGATTCATAGTAACGATCTCATACTGCAATCGAAGGAACATCGAGTCAATAATCGATGCACGGTCGATCTGTTCGACGATACTCGTAAAATCTTGACGTTTCCAACGAGTCGAGGATAGGCATCGAGCGTTTAATAACGTCGATAGAGTAATACTCGACTAAGGACGAAGTATTCTCCCGCAAGAACGTACGCGTTTCACGGTGGGAAGCCGAGTCGTACTTCCGGCTCAGGTACGATCGATGGCCTCGCAATGCCCTATAAATTCCGAAGTTTATTACCATTCGTTGTGCCCGATAGTTCTGTGCGAATGTAAATTTCGTTTCGTGCCGATCGTGGCCGAACGTACGTATGCACCGCGTTAATCTCCTTGTGCGCGGGAGCGCCAACACGTGTACGAGTATACGTAAATACGTAGGAACGTTTCGGAATCGCGAAGTCCTCGCAATAAAATATGGTCACGGCATATAATAAACGAGACACGAGGCCCTGTATCTACCTGTATCTCGATAAGGATTGCAGCGAGAAAATGTGGGTGGGTTGGAAGGTAAGTACCTCGCATGGTAGAAAGATAAGTACATAGATCGTTGTACATAAGTTTTCGGGCGATCGCGACAGCTAAGAAAGGAACGGGGAAGTGGCTTGAAAGCAGGTTACGTCGCTGGACGAAAGTAGCTTTAAATTTGCGACTGTGCTTCTCTGTGCGATGCTACGGCAACGGCAAAGCGATTTTATTTTAATTCTCGGTCGAAAGAATTCGGAGAAAGTCGCCGATATGCGCGGTACGCGAGAAGAAATTTTCTAAAAATGTCGAACTTTCTAAGAAGTTAGAAAAGGAATTACGCGAAACGATAAGCCTACGTTTAACAGGGCGAGATAAAATATTTGACAAATTCTTTAAAATGACTCAGTTCTAAGAAGCGTTTTAGGAACGTGGTAACTAAGGCATATGTTCGGATTAAAATAAGGAAAGTGAATTCTGCCTTTCGCACGCTCCAAATACTTGCTTCTAGGTCCTTCTTTCTCTCTGACTTTTTTCTTTCATTCGTCAGTGGCAAGAGCGAAGGAAATTTCGAGTAATCCAAAGATCTCGCGAAGCAACTTAAAATCTTTCTTACGCTAGAACCCTTCATTCCTTTCGCGCGAGTCCGTAGAGACGTAACGTTCGTGCTCGAGGTTCATACGCGATTAACATTAACGTATTTCAACGTATCCCAGTTGGGAAGGGCTCGTTCGTTTTCAGTTTGAACGGCAGTTTTATTTGTACGTGGTTGTAACGGCTTGACCGAACGGCCCGGCATTGGCTATGCTCTCGTACTTTGTAGTCGGCGTTTCTACGCGTAACAATCACAATAAAGGGAAAAACACAGTCGTAAACACGTGCTAATGACACGGCCCGTAAAACTGTAGCCCGTAGACCGGCTGCATACTTCCATCGTTACCAGCAGTTGCGACAGTTGAAATAGGCAGGAATCTACGGAGAACAGATTTTATTTGCCGCAGAATTTTTTATCTCGCGCGATCGTATATATCGTCGCACGAATGATACAAGTTTTTCGACAGCGATAAATTCGAATTCCTGGTTGCGTGGCGAGTTTGGAGCACGATCGATTTTTATTTCGTCGAAATACCGAGCAAACGCGATTCCATCGATCGAGCTTAGGATCCAATTCGACGGAGCCTAAGTTAGAAGTTTTCCGAAAGTTGTGATTTAGCACGTTCACGTCGGCGCCGATATTCATGTTTTTCGCAGCGAAACGACGCTTGAATTCATGCTTTTTTCAATTAATATATGCTAAATTTCTATTATTTAAATTTTCACCTACAAGGCAATTTTTTCTAGTCACTAAACGAACCATATTTTTGATGGTACGCAGCGTCTAATCAAATATTCTAGAGTGACACACCGGTGATGCACGCGAGTGTGTTAATTAATATTGCTTTAGTTTTATTTTATCGAAACGCTTGGTACTGAAAATTGTCCAAGTTTTGCGGCAGAAATAATTTGAGTACTTGGTTCAGTGTCGATTGATTTGTATTTTATTTGAACACCCAGCAGAAGAAACTTCATCGGTCGAGGTTAATCGTAGGCTTCATTATTATTTGTTTGCATCACTAGGACCGACATTGACGGAACCAAAATTAATAGAGCTCTAAGAATGATGATTTAATTTTTCTTTTAATTTTAAAGTATCGAAATGTTTGGCCCGATTCGAAGGAGCCTCGAAATGACATCGGTCGAGGATTTCTCTTTCGATCAAAATT
Source organism: Liostenogaster flavolineata (assembly GCA_025433975.1). Taxonomy (NCBI): domain Eukaryota; kingdom Metazoa; phylum Arthropoda; class Insecta; order Hymenoptera; family Vespidae; genus Liostenogaster; species Liostenogaster flavolineata. Next base: position 536,124 of record JAITYT010001776.1, read on the forward strand.
TGGAAAGCGTGGAGACTCTATCATTCCAATATTGGTCGTCCAATAGACTACCATTCCAGTCTATTTCCAGTCTTGATCGATGACGCACTCGCACCCTCCGCAAGCATTTTTGATCAGATCGATATTAACTTCTGGACGATGACGAGAACTATCCGCGATGCGAACTCTCGTTGAAAAGTTTTACGTCTAGATCCTCCAGCTACAGCGAACGTGACCCACGAAATCCGCAAATTTCGTTCGGCTCCGTCATTCCCTTAACCCTTCATTTAACATCCGTGTCCGTACCAGACCGAATTTATGGCATTCTCGAAACGTTTCTACGCGAAGCTCCTCTTTTCCACTTCCTCTCCCCGTCCTCTTGGACTACTTAGCTCTCTGGTTCAGCAGCAAGCTATCGAAAAGCAAGTTCCACCAAGAACGAGCCTCTTAAACATCAGGACGATCTTTGAACTCCTCGAAGATACGATTCCACGTAATAATACGCGTCTCGATCCAAATTTCTCCCTCTGAAGGAAGCAAACATCGATTACATTGCTCTTGATAGGTTGTCCTGAGGATTTCAATAGTTTTGTATTACTTTGCTCTTTGGCTCAGCAGCGAACTATCGAGAAGAAAATCGCATCAACCTTTTGGACATCAAGACGATCTCCAGACTCGATTCCGCGGCAATCGTAGTCACGATTCCACGCAAGAAACTCGTTAGAATCCAGGAATACTCGTGTCGGTCGAAATTTTCCCATCCGAAGGAGGCAAACACCGATTCCACTGCTCTTGATCGAATTTCGTTCCGCACAAAGCGCGAAAATGCAAGCGCGACTATTCGCAAAACTGAATTAATGAACGGTGTCGCGCCCACCATCGTAGTCACGGATACACAGAGGTAATTGCTTTCGACGTGTCCATGCCGTTTTGCGATCATTGCGTTTATCGTTAGCGGCACGTAGCACCTCTGCCTAATACGCGTCTCCCAAAATCATTGAAATGCGCGTTGGGAGCGCTCGTATCGATCGTAATCAGTTTTCGATTGTACGAGATGTCGGCTTAAAAAAGCACGATGATTAATTACGATCGCACGCGTTCCTTCGTTCTTTCCTCCACGCCGAATTAATAATCTCGTTCGTGTGTGTCTGAAATTGATCGCAATGAAGAAATTTTTTCCTCTACTTTCGGGTGGATATTTGTTCATCCTTAATTTCAACCAATTGCGCTGGCAAAAAATTCACCGACGCAAGAATACGTTAAAATGTCGATGGAATTCACACGGCTGATAATTTTGAATTTCCACGGATTCGACATTCTGCCGATTGATTTACGTATTTTGAAAATCTTCTTCCTTGTTCGTACGATTCGATCATGCCGTCAACCTCGGATATGCGCGCTGTCAAAGAACTATTCTTTTTTTTTGTCGATAGTGGAAAGCGTTCGTGTACTCGTCGCGGTTGTCAAATGCACGAGCGGTCGATATTTTTTTCGAGCGAATCGAAAACGATTCTCGCGAAGAAATTCTTTGCTTTATTCCTGTCGTTCCCTCGCTAGATATATTCATAACATAAATATCGATTTTACGCGGAAATTCCGTAAAATCGAAGAAGTAATATCCCAAATAACGCGGTAATATCGCGGTCGATGTACTCCAAGCGGCTGAAATGTACCGATTGCTGCGTACCTACCGGCAAGCTGTTCGATCAAACTCGCGTAATACATCGTGCCTCGAAGGAGGAGATAAAATGTATTACGTAGGCAGAATTTCGTGTAAGTTCGCGCGTACCCTTAGAATTTACGTCGAACGCAAACTTTCAACTACTCGTCAAACTGAAATGCATATGCAATTGCAATTACGAAGTCGCAATCTACGATAAATGTCGAAGTATTGTTTTCGATCGTGAAGTTCGGAAAATCATTTCGGTTTCTTTAATGAAAAAACATTGTTTTCCGTTTTTAAAATTTTTTAATGTCATCTTTGGGAAAAACTGTTGGAAATAAACCAAATTACTGCCCGAACCATCAAATAGATAAAATAAAATTTTAAAAAAATAATCACGCAACGTTGTTAAATATTAAGAGGACCGAAAAGTAACGTCGTATTCGTTGGTCATATTAAACGAAATAATTTTACAATATATTTTTATTTCGATTCAATGACGCAATCATCTTCGTTATCGATGAACTTTTAACCTATATACTTGCACTGACTTATATTAAATAAATGTCGACGTGCGTAAACAAATACGCTATTACTTTCCGGTCGCTATAATATTAAAGGCGCGTTGTTGCGTAAGGTCTTAATCTCGGAAAATTTATTCGTAACGGTAGCGGAAGGTCGGTTCGTTGTGACGTTTAAAAAGGAAGCGTGAGTGAACGCAAAGATATTATCTCTGATCGATGGCAGAGAGAAGCGCAAAGACGACTGAGATCTCGAATGAAATTTAAAGCATTGAGAGCACAGAGTAACCGAGCTCGCTTAAAAGGTCAAGCGAGGATTATTCGTACCGATAATCCACGTTTTACAAGTTTCAAAGCATGAAATTTAATGAAAGAGACGGTAGTCGAAGTTGGCAGAATATCCTGGGATTTCTGATGAAAATTCGAATTGGTATAATAAAATCCCGAAGGCGTTCGTCGGTGGTTTTACTCCAAAACGAGGAAGGTTATAAATAATAATTTTAACTAGGAATCTTAAGAGTACTGAGAATAAGATTGGAATTGAGCTAGCCAGATCAGTTTTATCCCAATAGATATCGTCGATCGAACCGAAATTAAATTTCAATCGAATTCTAGCTCGCTTATTGGTGCGCATCTGCCCACGAAACGCGACATTCTTACTAATAATCAATAACAATAATAATAATTATTATTAGAATTATTGTTCTATTCTATCATTAGAATTATTATTATTAACTGAATCGAGGTGCAAAATAATTACGGAAACGGAGAAACTCTGTGTTTCGAAACAAAGGTTCTTCGCAAACAAAGATTTACGAGCACAAAAGGGTCAGTGAAAAAAATGCAGTACTCCAAATCGTAGAATAACGTTAATGATGGTTCTTCGCGTTTTGGCTCTAGCCTTCTTCCGGGTCTCCGCTTTCGCTTCTTAGAGACAAAAAGTTCGTCGAATCTACCCCTCCAAACTAATTTTTCGGAAATTTTAAGGGTCATGGCATGCTTCCCGATGACACGGTCTCGATCGATTAACTGCCATTAACCAAAGGACCAGTCGAATTTAATCGAGATTCGGTCGAGATAAAAAACATATCGTCAAAACAATCATTTTCGATTGTACGCGCGTCTGACGATACAAATACGTCGTTTATGACTCTTGCATAGGTCGAGTCTCTCTCAATGACGTCGTCCTATGCAACTTAGAACGCCGCTAAACATCTACAAACGACGCCAAGGAATATCGAATTTCCTAACGTTCCTGCAGTGCGGCTCGATGCTTCCTTCAAAATTCACTGGAACTACACTCCAAAAGCGATATTAATAATATATTGTCGTGGGCACACGCGCGCGCGACATATACCGAGATCCATTTCAACCTGCGGGAAAATTCTGCGAACCGCCACCACAAGAAGCCATTGAAGGTCCAAAGCGTCATTTCACCAACCGTCGTTTCCATTTTCGTCTCTTCGATGTATAACTGAACCTCTCTTGCATTCGGCGAGTTTCGCTTCGAGTCGACGTTCGAAACGAAACGCGGAGAATATTTTCCGTCATAATGGAAGCAATCGATGGATAGGAATCACTTTTTACCGTCGATCTATTTTAAAAGTATAACATATTCACGAAATCAACGTAAGAAATAAATAAAAAAAGAAGAACAAGAGAAATTTTAACAAGCAGGTTCGATATTTCATCGTCCCGAGCGTGAATTGCCTTTTTTTTTATCGATGAAACAATGAATTTCTTCGAGTACTTCACCATGAGTTCCCGAGAGGACCAAGAGAGTTCGTGTTACGCGCGTTTTGCGAAAAAACATTAGAAATATTTTACTCGATCCAACGGGGAATTTACGGAAAAAGAATTTCCGCGATCAAACAGCTTTGCTGTAAGAAGGTTGAAGTTATCCTAGGCTTCCTAGAACGAGTCAATATCTCTCAAGACTGTTTGAAAATGTTTCGAGTGTAAATAATTACGTAATGCACGAAACGATAGTCGTGCAGATGGAAGGGCAGAAAACGATAAATCACTCTTCATCCAATGCAAAAAAGTCCGCAGGCGACATATACGTTCCAGCATTTATTTTCATTGCTGAAATCGAATTCTGACAGCGAAAATTCTCATTCGTTATCAAAAATTTAACGTTTCGTGACATGTCGCAGATAAATATTGTTGACATTCAACGGCATACTTACAGACAGGATTGTCCAAAGGATCTTGATTCCTACTTTAGGGTCTTGCCTACCAAGATATTCGTATAGAATATACAATAGAATAATAAATATTTCTAATAATATAGAATAGAAAATTATTTTTTATCACGAATAATTAGAAAGTCTCGAGAAAGAATTCGAATCGATCCTTTGCTATCGAATTAATCCTAGAAAAGCATCGAAAGTCACAGGATCGATCAAACACTATCGTAATACGAACAAAGCCGCTTAAAGGTGGCGATAAAAGTTGATGACGTATATCGCAGTATCGAAAGGAAGGAAAAGTTGTATCGAGTTGGCAAGAAAATAATTTCCGTTTTCACAAAAAGATGGCGTCACGTATTTTTCGAATGACTTTTGCAACCGTTAGGATTACGAATCGTGAAGTTAACAGAGAGATGGCGAAAGGTCATCGAACAAAATTGAATGAATATCATTGATCAAAGTTCGTTCTTTGTATAATATTAGTTGATTGGAAAGTAATTTCTTTTTTTTTAATGAAAGAACGTTGTTTTTATGAAAAACTTTTAGGAAAAAACGAAATTACCCAATACAAAAAATTGATTATTCGACTTTAAATTATGTCGTACTAAAAAAACCGAAATTACTTTCTCGCCGAATCAATAACACAAGAAGTAAGGCGTGTTAACGAGCGACGAGGAATAAGAAGCGATCGCAATAGGCTCAGAAAGCGGGTTTCGAGCCCGATTAAAGCGCATTCCTGTGTGTTCCGCGTGTTCAACCTATTACGGTAAACAGCTCTGTGACCATTAACGTGAACTGCGTCGAATTAATTAATCCTTTCATTAAAGCCGCAGAGGAAGACCACACGGACGCCGACTGCCTGATCGTAACGGCAATGTCGCACGGGGAATCTGGTACACTGTTTTCGTACAAAAACCAGTACCCCGTCGAAATGCTGTGGACGCCTTTCGCCGGTGCCCAGTGTCCGACTCTTGCTGGGAAGCCGAAGTTGTTTTTCATTCAGGTACGTAACACCGGTTTGAACGACTCCGAAGAAACGGAGCGGAGTTATGAAAACGACGCGTCTAATTTTCTCCATAAATATAATTACAATATATTGATAGTTTAGCCACTCTGCCTTTTCGTCTTCTTGACTCTACGTCTCAATCGATTTGTTTTTTATTCAGTTTCGTAATTATGGTGCGAGTGTTTTTTAACACCGGATTTTTTAAGCGACCCCAGAGTAAGCGATATGGAAACATCGTGTCTGAATTGTCACATATATAGAATTCGATGCTTCACCTATGATGCTTTCCCCTCCCTACCCACCTCTCTCTCTCTCTCTCT
>JAITYT010001776.1:565310-576821 GCA_025433975.1 Liostenogaster flavolineata
GGTTTTATCTACAAAATAGCGTTTAATTCATTTTATTTGGCTCATTTCTTACGAAGTAATAACTATTTACTTTTAACACATTCCCATTGGTCAACCTGTATTTGAAAAAATGTCGTAACATCCGGAAGTCTCGTTAATTGAAAAAAACTAAAAAATAATAGGAGAAGATTTTGTCGGGTATTTCATTACGATCAACTTTCTTCGGATCAATTCGGAGCATTTCGAGGCATTCTCCGCTCCGACCAGGCCGCCGTCCACCAATCGCCTTAACGACGCGGCAGCATGGCTCGCGACTATCAGCGAACAGTTGAAGATAACCCGAAACCACCGGACGGAATACAGCTCCAACGATCGTTCTCGATGTCCCTGGATTACCAGCGACTCGTGTAGTATAAACCATGAAGATGTCTCGATGCAATTCCTCAACCTAAAATGGTATCCCCGCCTGTTAGAACGTAGTTACGAGGGGTCAGATTCGACCGATGCGATGCATCGTACTCGTGTTCCATTATCCTCAAAGATTCACGAGAGTCCGCGGGAATAGGTGCTCGCGATCTTGGTACCTGCTTTCGTTTCGCGTGGCTTTTGGTCTAACAAAAAAAAAATAAGCGATATTACAAAGGCAATATCGATCTTACGTTTATTAAAATTATGCTAATGACTATGTAAAAATGACCGTACAAATATTGGATTACATCGGTTATTAGTTCGAACGATTTGATAGATCGTGACATACGAAATCTCAAATTTGAATTTCGGTGAAAGTTTGCACTTCGCGTTTGTGAGGAGGAACCGAATATTTGCCCAAATGTTGTTCTTATAAAGAAAAAAGGTTGTAAAATGGACCAATGCGATTCCTTAACTTAAATTTGTATCCCCGTCTCTTTGAAAGTGATAAGTTGGAACCATCGTGCTCCTGTACAATACTACTATCCCCGAAGATGCGTGAGAATCCATGGGGTAGGCACCTGTTTTCGTTTCACGTGGCCCCTGATCTAACAAGAACAATATCAAACTTCGAAACCTAGAACAAGTGAAGCGATATTACAATGTCAATATTGATTTTACGTTTTCAATTTCAAAATGACAATGCGAATGTTACGATTCTGGCAATTGTTGGTTTGAGCCATTCGGTAGTTCGTGGCACACGAAGCCTCGAATTCGAATTTCACGCTTGTGAGAAGCGCGAATGCGACAAACTTGATTAAACATTGTTCTTCTATTAAAAAAAAAAAATCCAAAATTGCCTAACGCGATTCCTCGGCTTGAAATTGAATACTTGTCTGTTCGAACGTAGTAATGATGGACCAGGTTCGATCAATTCCCTCTATCGTGCTCCTCGGCAAAGCAATTATCCCCAAAGATGCATGAGAGTCCACGGGATTAGGAATTTGCTTTCGTTTCACCTAGTTCCTGGTCTATCAAGAAAAATACTAAACTCCGAAATTTCGTACGAGTGAAGGGATATTATGAACATATTTTTGTCAATTTAAAAACGACCGTACAAACATTGGTATTGGGTGTACGGTGTTGATTTAATTCGAGTCGTTAGGTGTATCGCGTGAATAATTCGCAATTAAACTTCCCCGTTTAACCAGGTCTTGTAAAAATAGAAATTAATATAAAAAATGGCATGAAAAGAAATACAGAGATTCGTATTGATTTCAGGCCACGTCAAATTGAACGAGAAAATAAATACGTACGAACGCTCGAGCGATTCAGGATTATCCGTAGCGTCATTAAAATCGCGTTAAAAATAAACGAGACGTACAAATGATAGAAAATAAATGATCGAATCGAACATAAACGTAAGAAGGATAAAATGAAATTACGATTGGCATTCAGATTAAATCGTCCCTTCGTCCTTGCATCGAACGAGCCACGATATTTATTAATATTTGAAAAAATGTCGTAACATCCGGAAGTCTCGTTAATTGAAAAAAATTAAAAAAGAGGAAAAGATAGAAAAACAAATGCGCAGACGTAGGTACGCGTACGTCGTGCACGCATACGTTCCATCGCTATTCATAAAGCATGCATAAAATGAATAGCGCGATGTCATTCTTTTGTCGGGTATCTGCTGCATATTTTACACACGAATAATCCAATCGTTTCTCCGTGAATGTGATTGAAAAATCCGTTGGCTAAAAAATGTAACGGCAAGCAGTGGAGAGGAAACGTATCAATTGTTACGTATCGATATTTTATTATTGCGAATTAATTAACGGCCGTTCGGTTCGATTTTCCTTTTACGACGCGTCTCTTTAAACGTATGTTTCGAATAGATGCAAAAAATCGACAAGACAAAGCTTGACACGTTTATCACGTTGATAGATGAACTACGATCAATTTATACGATTGAAAGCTGTGACGTAGTCGAATTTCACGGTCGTATCCGAAGTCGCGTCCAAGAATCTCTTGTGTGCAATAATTTCTTATTAATTATTATGTCATCGAAAAAAAAACCAATAATACGTTCTATGTAAATTTTCTTCGTTAAAATAAATGAAGAAAAACTAGAGAATTTCAAAGAACGTCGTTTTACAATAAGTAAAAAAGGGGCAAGACGAAGACGTAGGATAGATACTACGTCGAGAAAACTTGTCCCAGTCGTAATTTCCTTGACTTGCAGGATTCACGAAGCTCGATGTCGTCCATGTTACGTTCCAAGCAATAAAATCTACTTTATCGATCGATTCCTTATCCCTCGACTCCAACTTTCTCCTTTGTCCGAAGAATTCATGATGAACATTTTCGAAATATTTATCCCCTTATCTGACACCTCTATCGCGACACGAGTCATTGGTCAAAGGTAGCAAGAGTTTCCCGAATAACGTCTCTATTTGGAAACTGTCCTTTCACACGTCATGCGGAAGGACATCTTCCTAGCGGAAGGCCACTCTCCAAATTCGTCGAAAAGGAGGCGACGTGCTTCGCACTTTCCTTCTTTCCCAACGGCCGGCTGTTTCTTTTTCATTCGCTCCGACTGACGCGCCTGCTCTCCTTTGCCAACTTTTCGACTTCAACAGCAGCTTCGAAAGTTTAGTTTCAGGTAGCGGAGGACGTTGGGCAGAAGAGGAAAGCGCGCCAGTCCTGCTGAAATTATACTTAAGACTTCTACGTTCGCGCCTTCTCAACTAGCATTTTAAACGATACCAAGACTATTTTATTGGTGTCGATCGGTCGCTTCGAACGGTACCAAAACGATTTCTAATTCAATTTGGCAAATTAATCGTCTCAACGACGTTCGATGGGAACCAAACTACACGAAAAAGTTTGTCTGAAACGACAATATCGCGCTTCCTTTTTTAACTCTCATTTTAAACTACACCAGAATTATTTCATTCGTGACGATCGGTCGCTTCGAACGGTACCAAAGTAATTTCGAATTCAATTTGACAAATTAATCGTCTCAACGACGTTCGATGGGAATCAAACTACACGAAAAAGCTCGTCTAAAACGACAATATCGCGCTTTCTTTCTCGACTCGCATTTTAAACGATATCAGAATTATTCGATCGGTGTCTATCGGTCGTTTGAAACGATCTAAAAGAATTCCAAACACAATTTAACAAATCAATCGTCCCGATGACATTTTGAAAGCTCACGTACTCAGTTTCTGCGATCGACGACTTCTGCAATTCGTCCGGAAGATCGAGAAAATTCGATCGTAGTCTCGTCACGAGCCAGGCGCACGAACGACGCGACGATCGCGCGAAATCGCCTCCTCCCACCTCAACGGCAATTCCGAACGAATTTAATATTCAAGGACGGATACCAGGGTCGTTCCCACGCCGAACGAAATCAGTCTGATTGCTCTTGAATATGTAAACTTCGTGAATATCGAGTCAAAAGAATAAAAAAAATAAAAAAGAAGAGTAAAACGTTTAACACGCTTCGTAGAATCTCTCTCTACCCTCCCGCCATATAAAATCTTCCGTCGTCTCTTTCTCAAAGAGTCGTGCGCTTCGATTACATCGGAATTGACTGGTAATCGAGCCACCTGTCCTCGATTCCCTGATTACGGGAAGCTGGCGTAAATTACGTCGCTGCGTCTTACGAAAGGGTGTCTTCATTGGTGCGCCTTTCGAACGATTCCGATTTTGCTCGAGACTCGCTATCGATCGTGGAATTTTTGATCGAAATCAGAGGAAAGGACTCGTTCCTTCCTACCTTCGACCGATCGATAATAAAATCAGTAGTCGACTCGACAAGGCGTATAGCGTAAAACCCACGAAGATGGAGCCGTTCGTCTCGGTCCACGCGGAACGAGCGAGCGACTCGACAACTTGGAAATTACCGTGCCTATTCCCCGTGGATGGAAGCGTGGCTACGTTCGACGAATAAATCGTCCGCGTCGATTCGTTCTACTGTTGATTTCGGATAATATCCCAATGACAATATTCGACGTAGAACGGGTCACGAAAAACCGCGTTGTCGTCAATAAATCGCAACTGCGTTGTTTCGTTAACGCGTACGCGTTTGCCACGGATCATCGTTTAGCCCGTGGGTTCCAATCGCTTTATTTCGACTCTCACGTTCGGTTGTAATACAGAACGAATGTCGATTCGATCGCGCTAAAACTATAATCGATCTAAAATCCGTACAAGATCTTCTACATATATATATATATATAAATATATCTTATTTTCGGGAGATTCGTTCTATCGCAATTCGTAAAAATGACAAAACAAACGTTAATTCGTCCCCGACAAGACCAGAAGTGGCCTGAAATTCGTACAAGTCCTTTTATTACGAATCCTTTTATCATATTTTCCCCTAGGACGAGACCACCGCAATTCGCGAGAGTATGCACCAACGACGTTTTTCACATAGAACGCTTAAAAGTACACCAAATTACACGACACTCCCTTTTTTATCTTTCCCCTTTCATTTGGAAAAGGAAGTAACTTTAAGAACGCGCAGTTTTATTTCGAACACCGCTGTAGTCGACGTACCGCGTGACGTACGCGCCGCGTTAAAACGTCATGCACGCTTTTCGTACGCGCGTATCTTAGCCTCTGGAAATTCTATTACGCTATCGCATCGTGGATGTGGAAAAATCTGAGGGCGTCTCGCGGGGCGAAGTAACATTTTCATTACTCACGTTGACGAGGAAACGAGGTTAGAACGCAAGGACGAGGAAAAAGGGTCCTTTTTCTTCAACGAGGTATCCGTCGCCACGGTTTGCGGTTAACTTCGAAAAAATCGCAGAAACAATCGCGGTTTCGGTCGTCGTGACGCGGCCAAGCTTGAAATTCTCGCGTTCTCGCGGCCACCGACGACTTGGACACCTGGGAAGAGCAAGACTCGCGATCCGTCGTATAAAAACAGACCGCAGTCGCGACGGAGACGACTTCGTTCCGTCCTCCTCCGACTTTCTGTCTCCGTCCTCGTCCCTCCTCTCGGCTCGACGCGGACGCATCTCTCGCTTTGTCAGAACTCGCGCCGGCCGTGCACCAAAGAGACAAAGCTACGCGTTCTGACAATAACGTGTCTATGACGATGCTGACAGCGGAGACGTCGTGCCTCCTTCGTTATTTTCCCAGTTTCCGCATAGGAAACTCCCCTCGAGCCGATGCATCGCTCGAAGTACCGAAATAGAGACGTCGTCGCCTCGATTGCTCCTCCATCTCGCGCGGATTTGTTTGTTTTTTTCTATTCGAACTAGTTCTAATCCGATAGCCTTCAATATACCCATTTTAGGGCACGGTTAAAACGAGTGGTTTGTTTTTAACACTGTTTTATAACGATTACAGAAAATTTGTCCAAGAGACACATTCTGCTCGATTTAACCCCTTCCCGTACTTTAACGAGTCTGGCTCGCGCGGATTTGTTTGTTTGTTTTCTTTTTATTCGAACTAGTTCTAGCCCGATAGCCTTCAAAGGGGGTTAAAAACCTTGTGCTTGATTTAACCCCTTCCCGTGCCATTTGGCTCGACGAAATTCGGGTCCGAGCTGTAGGGATCAACGAGCAGTAAACAAACCAGACTGAAGTCGGGTTGTGTCGAAGAGTCGAAATCGGTCACTACTATCAACAGTTTCATTATCAGAAAACAATTTTCCGCGCCCAACTTTCTGCCCGCGAACCTGCCAAAATCTTCATCACGAGCCAGACTCGTTAAAATACGGGAAGGAGTTAAGCACGAGATATTTTAAAGTTCGATTTTCGTGACTTTCGTGACTTTCGTGACTCTGTATTTCTCGAAAAAGTCAAGAAACGTGGAATACCAACTTCGATTCGCGTTGTTCGCTCGATCGATTTGAAAAGAAAAGTAAGAAGGGAAAAAATCTCATACCGTATCGAATTTGCATCGAATTCCACGTTGGGAAAAATTGAAATGGTCGAAACTTGTCGACCGTGTCCGATGGTGCGAATCGATGGAGGATCGTTCGCACGTCTAACCGCCGATCGATTGCGAATGCGAAAAGAAAGAAAAGTCGATTTGAACAAAGCCTGTGCGGTTCGTGTGGAGTGGCACTCGCCGCTGGATTTGGAGGTATCGTCGAGCGGCACTCGATGCTCGATTCGCAGCAAGCAGTCGCCTGTGTCGATAAATACACAACCTCGATGCTCGATGTGTCTTTGATCCTGTCAATTCGGTCGTTATCCGTTCGCTTTGAGGTTAACATGCAAATTTATGAATTTAATTCGAGTAGCGTGCGCGTAACAACACTTCGCATCGCATTAACACCTTTGAACCTCGTCGTTTAATTCGAGTTCGGCTTTGCAAGCAGCTTTTTGAGCAGGTTCGAACGCGCGCTGATATAACATCCATCAACGATTTGCTCGTTACGAGCTGCGCCCAAGCGCGCACGTCCGTCGATTTCTTAAATCATTCGTAAGCGCGTGATGTTCGTTGAAACTGGAGAGTGGCAGATACGTTTCTGCTGCAAAGGGTAAAAGTTTCAAACGTTCCACGTTAGCGTGGGACGTGCTTCGAAACACGAGTTTAATTTGTTGAAAGACTCATAGTGGTACGCGGGACTGTAAAAGTTCTTGGTAAAATATTCGTTAAAGCCAGTGGTGAGCTCGAAGCATCGCCGATTAAAGTGTCAAAATACAGGAAAAAATGCAGAACGGCGTTGAGATTTTTCGAAGCATCTGTCAAAAATATCAAAAATACAGAAAAAGGTATACAGCGATGGTAAGACTTCGAACCGTGCCTCTAAAAATCTCGATTATTAGTATCAAAATATAGGGGAAAATGCAGAAGGATATCAAGACTTTTGGAAGCATCCTCAGTTAAAAATCTTAAAAATACAGAAAAAGATATAGAGCGATGGTATGATTTTTCAAAGCATGTCCATTGAAAAATCTCGATTTAAAGTGTCAAAATATAGATCGGAAACCACGGAAATACAGAGAAAGGAACGGAGATCAGATGCGATCTCGAGAAAAATTGCGAAGAAAATATCTTACGGTTTCGTGCGGTCTTCCATTTCCGACCTTTTCTAAGCGGCATGACGTCCATTCGTCCGTGGATGTTGTTGAGAAAATTAAACACGACCCTATTCGTTTCGCACGCCTTCGACCGCGATCGTTCTTCGCGTCGAACGCACGCGTCGAAGCGTAACAAAAGCGCGAGAAGGAAGCTACGCTAGAAAAAGACAAAGAAGGGAAGAAAAGGGAAGAAACAAGGCAAGGAGCTGCGAAAGAATGAAGAAAGGAAGAAGATAAGTCGAGAAGGAGGGTCATTCATGCCGATAGATTCCGTTCTTGTCGCGAGCCGCGAAAGAAACGCCAAGTCGAAGCTTTAGTCGATGCTTCGCTCCTCCTACGACTATTTTATATATTATTAGATATAATAACATTTATCGTGACATAAACTGCGCTCGTAATGGCGTGAGAGGCTGGGATGGTCGATATTTCTCCTCGTAACGGCGAGGATGAGAAGATGTGGCCGTGCTGGATGGAGGAACGATGCGATTTACTCCGACGAAAAACCCCTGAAGGAAGAAAATCATCGTAGGTAGGCAGAGGCAGAGGCTGACGTTGGATAGGCTCTGTCGCGTGTAAAATGTACGTCAGCAATGTTGAATGCGTCTACGCCCACGAAAAGGGCCTCGAGGAAGAAGATGAATGTAGGTAGACGGAGCTGAACGTAGGGCTGTTGATCGTGCGTGCTGGAAGTTCGTCATGAAAGTTACATTCGGCTTTACTCAAACGATGAAGACACCGAAAAATAAAATCATTAGATACAATCGGACCTAAACATGGGCTAGGCAGTATCGCGTGTTAAAAGTATGTCAGCAATGTTGTATACGTCTACACCAACTAAAAAGGTCTCGAAGAAAAAGATGAATGTAGGTAGACGGAGCTGAACGTTGAACTGTTCATCGTGAGCGCTAAATACCTCAAAAAATAAAATCATTAGATCCAAACAGACCTAAACTAGGCAGTGTCGTCTGTCGAAAATATGTCAGCAACGTTGAATGCGTCCTACATTAATCAAGAAAAGCCAATTTATTAAAAATATAGGCAGAGCCAAATATCGAATAGTTTACCATACGTGTCGGATTTACATCAGAAAAGTTAGACTCGTCACTGAGGAGGCACGGAAGAACGCGTTCGACAGGCCAATATCGTCCGTAAGAAAAAACAGGACTCGCCGAACACACGACCAACGATTGATTTGTTTTTACAGGTCGCATTTGCGTGCACGAAACACCCCACGAACGTTGCTTTATTTAAGGAGACCTAATAAAATGCCGATCGAAATGATTCTATGGTACAAATCGAAAGTAAAATGATGTCGCGTGGTTTTATCGCTATTGATTTTGGAATTTCAGTTGTCGCGAATTTTTTACATCGAATTCATCGAGGTTAGAATACGTCTTTCTACGAATTTTTGCGTTACGATAAATTACGTAATTTCTACCTAAGTTTTTATTTCGAAGAAGCACCGAACAAAGCTCCAACTTGCAAAATAACATCACAAGATCGAGGCAGAGCTAATTCCTTGCGTTACGATTTATCAGTCACGAGGGAAACGATTTAAACTTTCCCAAGTTATCCATCATCGAGGAATCGCAATAAGACAATATAATAAAGCTGTGCCTCCATTATACCGCTAGACTTTCCTACAAGTTTAATGATTCGCTCCTACGAACGAGTCTACGACGTCAGTTTCACGACGAAACATGGAATTACTCGCGTATTACGCGTATTAATATTTTAATAATTTTAACTAAATTATCCGTATAACGTGTGCAAACATTCACCCATCGATGCGATTATTCTAAAGAGTCTCGCAAATCCTTACGAATCGTCACCTCCAATTGTTTCATCGACCGTCTTCTAAATAATTCCACTCGCGGCACTAGTCGAAACGCGTCCGTCTTCCACGTCGACAAAAACAGAACTGTCGACGTTGTCTCCGTATAAAGGAAAAGAGAAGAAGAAGAAGTAAACAAGAAACATCGTGTTATTGTCCTTCCATCCAAATTATATTATCTTTTCTATCGTGATCTACTAATTGTTTGTATTGAACGATGACATTATTTCTAATACTTTATTTTACAAACGGAACAAATGTCAAATGTAAAATGCGCTGTGATTGTATAAGTAATAAACTCGTGTTTTTCTGTTCCATTTCTGCTCAACACGTATGTCGTTGTATTCCAAAATTTTCTTTCCAAGCAACGTTTCTAAATGAAAATATTTCCATCTTTGGAAAATTTCGAACCATCTTACCATATTTCTCGATTTTTAATAATTTCCAACTCGTTATCTCAAGGATTATTCTCTTTTAATTTACTTTATTTGCTATTTAAAATTTGATAATAACAAAAGAAGGAACATAAACTTTCCTCTCAGCTTGATATTCCCTCGATTCATTCCGCTTCTGTTTAGAGCTTATTGATAAACGATGCGAGCATCGCACAATCACGAAAATTGCAATAGCAACGAGTCGGAAGCAAACGGTTGCATTTTTTGCAGGAGGAGAAACGTAGGGTTTTCAATCGCCTGGATCGACCATCGTTATCTCGGTACGTCGTTTTTGCGGTGCATCGTGATCAAACGGTCGAAGCTAGAAGCGCTGTTGGAATGGAATTTGACAGTGACGTACGACGAATTTACGTACATTCGTACGCGCGTTCGTTTATCTCGACGCGGTTACTCGTATTCGTTGGCAAACACGATAGATGCAACCGTTGCAAATTAGTTGTTTCCTAAGGCGCATAATTTTACGAGATAACGCAGTTGCATGTAAATTTGGAAATTTGCGATTTAACAGTCGGTTTGGTTTCGAGCGTCACGACCGTACGTACGTATGTAAGCGAAGTCCAGGTCGCGCGCGACATCAATTTCCTCGGTGCGAGTTATATTTCCAGCGGAGTTCGACTCGAATCGTAAAACGTCGCTTCGTGGATACCCCCTCTTTCGAATTATATATTATTCCTGATGGATCGATGCGGCGTATCTCGTCTGAAGAAGCGAGACGCGCGAATTTACGGTAAAAACTATCGCGCGTACAGTTACTCGATGTTTCGTGGCCTCGTTCGAACGATTTAATATTCTCCGTTCGCTCCTTTAGGAATCCTGCTTCAATATTTGAAAATACATTTTTAACATCCATTAAAAATCTTTTTAAACCGCTATTCGAATAACAAGAAGCTTTTCAATTCTTCGACGACTTTCATCATCGACTCAGCGTATAATAACGTCGCTATTAGTTCGTAGAGAAATTCACGGCGCAAACACGAGAATACGTTACGAACACGTTCTCGGTGAAACGAAAATTTGTTCGGTCGATTTATTTGCAATTCGTCGATCCGTGGTGAGGTTAAGAGCACGAGGACGCTCGAGTTGCTCGAACCCCAAGGATTGCATCGAAGACTTGGCCTTTTTTACGCTCGATGAAAGATCCACTCGTCGAGGAAACCTCGAAACACCGTGCAAAAACATCTTTCCGCGCGGAACGAGAAAGAAAGAAGTCGCTCAAAAGCAACGTAGTCGGTAGCGAGGGGTTTTAAATTCGCATCAGGATGCGAAGTCGTCCTCCTTTTTGCCGACAGTGCCGAATCTCTTCGATTTTCTTCGCGTTTCTTCCGTCGCTTGACCGAGACGCGATTTAAACTGTCCAAGGAGATCGACGTTCTCGCGATTCGAACGCGGTTGAAAATCGACTGTCGTAATCATTTCGCCTTTAATCTCGCGATTATTCGAACCTAAAAACAAGCGATACTTCTTCCCCAACTTAATAGCGATTATTCGCGTAGGTGAAAAACGACTCGTAGAAATCGAAGGATTGCGAATGTACACGGATAAAAGGTGAAAGTTTTTAGTGTCTGCTCGCTATGTCAGTTTCACTGCCATTGTGACGTCACGACAGCAAACGATCCAATTAGAACACAGGATCCATCGGGCTCAAAGGAATTTGGATGTATTGGGTTGTCCGGAAAGTTCGTGCCGATTTTGAAGAAAAATATTTTCTTTTTTTTTTGAAGAAAAAAAATTAATTATATAATATATATAATTATTTATTTTATATATATAATAAAAT